>CAUZXS010004805.1:150000-152397 GCA_963585895.1 Sepioteuthis lessoniana | reverse complement strand
GATATCTTTCTCACATATTTATGTATGGTTTGGTTTTTTACTTTAATGGCATATCAATTTTCATGCGTTATTCAAAGCCAAAGCCATTCTTCTAGAAGGACAGTTGTAGCACTATTTAACCATAGTTAGGGTAGGGATAAACAAAGTTTATACCTTTCCCAAGGGTATTTGTCCGAAAGTGAACGACATGAGTTCGGAATCACTTACTGAGATGTTGCAGTCTGGTACGTTAACGAGTGTTCCACAGGGCTTATATATATATATATATATATATATATATATATATATATATATATATATATATATATATATATATAAGGGCCTTTCAAAGCATTTAAAACCATACTATGATTTTAGATTTATTAATGATTTTTAACCTATTTATGGCCTCACCTGCGCAGGAATAGAAAAAAAATCAGAATGACTTTAGCTTTATGAGAAATGGTTGTGGATTGCAAAAAATTATTGTTCAATGAGCTCTTCTTTCTAGCTGGGGCAAAGACCTTTTTAAGTGACCCTCGTCGCTATATATATATATGTATATATATATATATATATATATATATATATATATATATATATATATATATGTTTCATTTAAATATGTTCCATTGATATTTTTAAAAACAGTTTCGTAATGCAATTCTCTTTATTAATTTTTCATCTTGTTAAACATATTTCCGTTTTAATTATGGAATAAACGTAGAAAATAAAAGAATATTTAAAATCACTTCTTCTAATCGCCGACTGGATTGAAACCATTTAAGACAAAAGGTAGGTGATACATCTGAAAAAGAAAAAAAATATATCATAATTATACGCATGAAAATTACTAATTCTGGTGGAGAATGTTTGGGTAGTAAATTTTAAATAATTCTAAGATGAATCTAAGCTAAGATTCAGAAATAGTTTAAGAAAAAAACACAATAAAAAATTATTCTAAAAATGTTGCTGCTTGGTTTCATGGCATATCAACCTTTGTAGGTCATTTAATGCCAAAATCATTCTCCTAGAAAAACAGGAGTGGAACGATTTAACCCATCGCTGGGAGAATAAGGTGGTTCATACCTTTCCCGAGGATATTTGCCCGAAAGTGAACGTAATAGCGTGACTGCAGTACGAACTCGCTAACTACAATTCCACAATCCAGCAACGTAACCATCAATCTACGAGGAGACCCACCGAAATGTATCTGGAATTGTGAAAGAAAAAATATATATATGGGGTGGGGGAGAGAAAGAGAGAGAGAGAGAGACAGTGAGAGAGAGAAAAGAGAGAGAGAGAGAGAGAGGGTATGTTTATATATATATATATATATATATATATATATGCTTCGTTGAATAACAGACAAGGTTTTTATCAGAATTTTTCATTAATTCTTTCCTCTTCTTGAGTATAATATATATATATATATATATATATATATATATATATATATATATACAAGAAGAAGAAAGAAAAAATGAAAAATTCTTGTAAAAACCTTGTCCGTTATTTAACGAAGCATATATATATATATATATATATATATATATATATATATATATATATATATATATATATATATATATATATATATGGGGTGGTGTTAGACAGCAGTTGTTCATTTAAGCATGTTTCATTAAATTATAAAGACAAATACTGTCTGTATAATTTTATTAAGATCCTTTCAAGTTTTCAGATAAGTTTCTTAATTTCAGGTTGGAATTGGTAGACGAATTTCCCAAAATTGTCCCGAGCGCTTTTGGTCCCTTAAAAAATACAAACACACCTTACACGAGCAAGACACCTCTGATGATAGCCTATGAAGTTTCTTATCAGAAAACTTGAAAGGAACTTAAATGAATTTTCCAGACAAAATTTGTCCTTATTATTTAATGGAACACACACACACACACACACACACACACACATATATATATATATATATATATATATATATATATGAACATAGATATATATATATAAACAGACAGTGTTTTTACAAGAGTTTTTTTTATAAACGCGTGTGTGTATATATATGCGTGTGTGTGTGTGTGTGTGTGTGTGTGTGTGTGTGTGTGTGTGTGTGTGTGTTGGAGGTTATACAGTAAGAAGAAAAAAATCAATGAAAATTTCTTTAAAAATCAGTTTTTTAACGAAGGTCACACATATACACATACATACATATATACATATAGGTGTGTCTGTGTGTGTGTCCGTGTGTGTGTGGGTTTCGCATATATATATATATATATATATATACAATGACTGTCATATCTTGCCAGATGATAATCGTCTTGGCCATAAAAATTACGACTCAAATATCCTGATTGATAATTAATTTGACTAATGAAAAATACTGAAAATGGGAAAGACGATCAGGTCGTAAGACATCTGCACGTCGTTGGATTATGG
>CAUZXS010004805.1:65000-145000 GCA_963585895.1 Sepioteuthis lessoniana | reverse complement strand
TGGGAAAGTTACGAATCAAATTATTGTTCCTCTAATTATCGGCAGATTCGAGAGAAGACTAGGCTCTGTAATCAAGCTATGCCGGCTGGCTTAGAAAAACTAAAACCCAGGATTGAAACCAGTCAAATTCCGCTTTAAAATTGACCTTGTGTCATATCCTGCCCGTGTGAAAGGGCTGGCTATATATGAACAAACACACAACCATATGTATTCATATAAATGTAACAGCAGTCTTAAAGGGTTCCACTGGTGGTGTAATGCTTAGCAAGCTAGACTAGCAAACATACACGAGTGAGTTCGAGACTCATTCGGGTGCCCCGTTTATATAGCCTTGTTCCACATCTAAGTAAAAAGCTTAGTAAATTACAACCAGTAGTCTTAAATTAACAATTCAGTATCGGTTCCGATTGTGTCCTCAAATCAGAATCCGCTGTTTCAAAAAGTATTGAACAGGTCCAGCTTAATAATTATATAGTTACATTGCCGTTTGAAATTCAACATCTTCGAAAAATAACATAGAATGAGTTTTACTTCGACCCCCCCCCCCAAAAAAAAACTCTACAAATACAAACATATTTCTGAAATCTGCGGATAAAATTAGAAAAACTGAAACAATAAAACAAACTATTCTCAATTCAAGTTACGGATTAATTAGTGAAAATCCCCTTTCGTGTAGAAACCAAAAATACGAGTAATTACCAATTACAAGTGTGACGTGATATGCCCGTCGAGGCTCACTAGGGAAAATACTGACACCATGTCTTTAAGAAGTAATAACTTTCACATGTGTTTTCTGAGACATTTCTTTTAAGAATAGATGACGTCGAAATTCTTTGAAAGTTACAACGGACCATAGCGTTGCTCTAATGTATTAAGTTTCTAAAAAATGTTGTTGGAGATTTGCAAAGACTTACTGACCTGCTGACTTTATTGACGGCCCACCCTGTTAGTGGGACTAAGAATATGTTTACTACATCTCCTAAAGAAGAGTTAGACGACCCTACACACACACCAAAAAAAAAAAAAAAAAAGAAGTGGTAATCTGGAAAATAAACCTGAATATATTTAAACTAACCCCTCAAAGAACTAATTATGTCAAAGCAAACATTGATAATACACCAAATAATCTGATGGTGATACCAGTAGTAACTGGTACACCTAGAACTATCCCTAAAGAACACAAAAAGAGACAGCGGGAATTGGAGATCAGAGGAAGAATTGAAACTATACAAGTCATAGCATTGTTAAAATCAGCTTGAATACTCAGACAAGTCCTAGAGACTTGAAAAGGATAACTGTCACTCCAAATTCAATAAAAATCCACCTGTCACAGCTGGTGTGAAACGCTAATATAATGCGACTATGCGTAGTGGTTAACGTGCTGGATTGCAACATTGTGGTAAGCAAGTTCAAACTCCAGTAGGTTTACCACGTTCACTTTCGGAATAATACCTCTGCAAAAAGGTTCAAACCTCCTTATCCTCACAGCTATAGATTAAATAGTACAATTACTGTTCTTCAACAGTATTTAGCATTGAATAATCAATGATAGTTGATATACCATTAAACAAAGAAACCAAACCAAACCAAATCAAAAAGTCGCATATAATAATAATTATAATAATAGAAAGTGACGGTGATACCAATTGTAATTGGTGTTCTTGGTACAGTCACCAAAGGAATGGTACAGGGACTTGAGGATTTAGAAATAAGAGGACGAGTAGAGACTATCCAAACTACAGCATTATTGAGATAGACTAGAATACTGAGAAGAGTCCTGGAGATTTGAGGAGACTTGCTGTCACTCAAACTCCATTGAGAAACCATCAGCTAACGCTGGTGTGAAAAACTTTCAAAAGATTTAAAAAATAACAATAACAACTGCGGCAGCAAGTGTAAGTTGATGGAGACGATATCAATAATCATATAAAAATTAGACACGATGAGGTTGAGAGAGTGATTCACAGGGAATTGTCGATGAAATTAGATTTTGACCCTATAAATAAATGTGATATACTCAAATCAGCATCCGTCCAAAAGATTGAGACACAAAATCCTCTTTTATTATGAGATATATAGAGATCACCTAATCCCAGCCAGAAGATCAGACCTGATGATCGTTTTAAAAAAAAAAAAAAAAAAGAAAAAAACAGAACCTGCCGATTAGTTGACTTTACCGTCTCGGCTGCCAACAGAATGAAATTTTTAAAAAATTAAAAGAGAGAAAAGTACTTGAACCTTGCCAGAGAACTAAAAAAAAATATGGAACATGAAACTGACGGTTATATCAACTATAACAGGTGCACTTGGAACGATGCTCAAAGGCTTAGAAAGGAGACTGGAAGATAAGGAAAATAGAGCATTCTCCGAGACCACTCAAATTACAGCATTCCTAAGATCAGTGAAAATACCAAGAAAAGTCCTGGAGACTGGAGGAGACTTGCTGTCACTCAGACTCCAGTGAAAGACAATCAACTAATGCTGAAACTCGCAAAGATTTATGAAAATAATAATAATGATAATAGTAATAATAATAATAATAATAATAAGAGAGTTTGTCATCAAGCATATCTTGTTATTCCAGCTAACCATAGAGTGAAAGTGAAAGTAGGTGAAAAGCTGAACAAATACCTGAACTTTGCCAGAGGACTTAAAAAAACTGTGGAATATGATGGTAATTTCAATGCCTTTGACTTTGTATAAACGTTTAAACTTTGACCGTGTTGACAATTAGAACATGCAAAACGAGAAACTCTTTTATGTAATGTGACCCTAAAAAAAACTCCGTAGCTTCCATATATATATATATATATATATATATATATATATATTTGTTTAAAAACAAGAAATTTAGAAATAATATTCTATTTGCATAAGAAATCTCTGTTGTTTATTCAAGCTCGTCAGATGGAATATATATGTGAGCTGGCGCCTGTAGTCGAGGGTGACACGAAGGCTTTCTTTTCAATGGCAACTACACCGAGGTGTTGAAGAGGGTGCAACTCCATTCCCTGGATTGACCCACTTCCCTTAATACGTACCTTATAATGCTGAGTTTTAAGTAAGGAGGCATCAAGTACCCTTTTTTGAGTCTTTGGTATGACTCGCCCTGGGATTGAACTCCGGTTTCCCGAACCATCGGCGAACTCTCTACCAACAAGTTGAATGGGTCGGTAAGGGCGTTTTTTTTTGCGATTTTTGGCGTACCGGGAGGAATGGGTGGGCAGGAAATTAATGGCTCATGTTCCTGTCGACCTTCTCTCTTGCATCACTTGACTCCTCTCTCGGTTGGATTGCCTGGCACCCGAGGCATTCCAGAAGAGGAATACTAATCATTAATGAATAATTTCTGCACCCACCACCCGGAAAGCTTGATTTCTGTAAGTTACTCTTATTTAAATCGACCTTGCATCATATTCTAACACTGTCGAATTGGTTTAATAGTCGAGATATAAAGGGATCACTCAATTCCAGACAAAAAAAAAAGACAGAACTGCTATTCATAACTACAAAGAAAAGATCATGCCAATTAGTCGATTCGGCTATTCCGCCAAGTCACTCAGTTCAAGTGAAAGAAAGCAAAAAAAAACAAAAAAAACCCAACAACAACAACAAAAAAGAAATACATTATATATATATATGTGTGTGTGTGCGCGCGCGTGTGCGTATATATATATATATATATATTTGGGTGCATATATATGCAAATATATGTATAAGGATATATACATGTACTTTTAGAGGTTTATGGTTCTCACTAGTTCACTTGGTGAGTCAATGGAAGACCGAATATAGCTTTATTATTAACTAGATATCAATGATATATATATATATATATATTTGGGTGCATATATATGCAAATATATGTATAAGGATATATACATGTACTTTTAGAGGTTTATGGTTCTCACTAGTTCACTTGGTGAGTCAATGGAAGACCGAATATTGCTGTATTATTAACTAGATATCAATGATATATATATATATATAATATATATATATATTACATGGTAGTATATGTATATATATGTATATATACAAGCAAGCATCTATTTGTATAAATATTACGAATGTATATTTGGGCCATTGGCCTAAAGAGTAGAGTGTTTGCCAATGTTTCTGGAGACCGGGGTTCAATCCAGGTCAAGTCTTATCTTAAACTAAAAAAATGGTACTTGATGCCGCCTTGCTTAACACTCAGCATAATGTAATGTATAGGGTAATGTGATAATCTTACTGAATATTTGTATATATACACATATCTGCATATCTATATATGTATACATTTATTTATATATACATGCATATTCGAAAGTATAATATATATATTTATATACATTTATATGTATATATGTATAATCTATGAATATACATAGTCATATATATATTTGTATAAATACATAAATATTAATGTTTATATATATATATATATATATATATATATATATATATATATATATATATATATATATATATATATATATATATATATATATATATATATATATATAAGTATGTATGTAGATGAATATAGTATGTGTGTTTCTTCGTATATGTATGCATGTCATTGGCCTAGTGGGTAGTGAGTTCGACAATGATCCGGGAGACCAGAGTTCAATCCCAGGTCGAGTCATATCAAAGACTTAAAAATGGTACTTGATACCTCTCAGTTTAGCACTCAGCATTATAAGGTACGTATCGAGGGTAAAGTGGAGCAATGCAGCGAAATGAGTAGCGCCCTCCCCTACTCATCGATGTAGTAGCTGTTGAAAAGGGAGCCTTCAGGTAACCCTCGACTACAGTCGCTGACTTACTTGCTTACTTATATTATATATATATATATATATATATATATATATATATATATATATATATTAGGGGCATTTAAACATTTCAAAGCCACATTCAAAAAGAAAATCCAGAGTTGAAAATCTTAACATAATTGTAATGGCAAAGCTAGCTGAAAACTAGAAAAAACTGTTTTATATTCCTGTTGTAATTTCTGTGCAAATGAAGCCCATACTTAGATGAAAAGTGTGCGACAAATCTAAAATTTATGTGAGACTTTGACTTTTTTCATTGACTCTTATTTATCTATCTCTATATATATTCATAAGAGAGAGAGAGAGAGAGAAAGAGAAAGAGAGAGAGAGAGAAGACCATACTTAAAATTTTACTCATTGGAAACCGAATTCTCCAAATACATTTTCATTTGTTTTAAAAAATAAAGACTATGTGATAAGTATAAGACTACAGCATGCAACAGGAACCGAAATGAGACCTATTCATTCTCTGTGAAAATTCTGAGAAACAGTTGATGTCATTCATTTATAGAAGCATGTGGCTGGCACTTGTAAAACAACAAACTATGTATAAAAAAAAAACCAGACAGCTTTTTTATTTTAACAAATTTAATACAATGCTAAAAGATCAAGTCTTATATCTTTTTGGATTCAGCAATACACGTTTATTTATTGCTGAACAATCTATATATCAATTGATTTTTTGCATACATTTATATATATATATATATATATATATATATATATATATATATTTATATATATATATAAATGTATGCAAAAAATCAATATATATATATGACATATATACACACACATATATATATATATATATATATATATATAAATATATATATATGTGTATATATATGTCATATATATATATACATATATGTATATATATGTATGTATATATATGCATGACATATCATTATATGATCATTTACATAATATATATATATATATATATATATATATATATATATATATATATATACTCTCACACATAAGCTCATTTATATTAGACTAATTTTCTATTCATAATATATACGTATATGTATGCATATATATCTATATATATATTATATTTGTATCAAATGATGTCATCATATATATATTTATCATGTTATTATATGTTCATATATATATATGTATATATATATATATATATATATATATATATATATATATATATATATATATATATACAATCAAATGCTTTCACACGTACACACATATATATAGATATAAGCGAAAGAGAGAGAGAGAGAGAGAGAGAGAGAGAGAGAGAGAGAGTTTGTGTGTGCTGTGTGATAGATGGATAAATCGATAGATAGATAGAAAAAAAGTTAATCTCGTAAATATTTACAAATTTACTTGGAAAACCTAATATTCCGAATATATATATATATATGTATATATATATATATATATATATATATATATATATATATATATATATATATATATATATATATATATTATCGTGAAGCATGGGAATAAATGCGAAGGAATGCCAATGTAAAAATATGAAAAAATAGATATGCAGAGAATGCCTTTATTTATATATGATGATAGAAAATAGAAAATATCTCTTATTTAAATAAGTTTTCATCGATTCTTAATTAATCCTTCTTACTTTTAATAGATTCGATATGATTTCTAATCAAAATATCTCCTAATGTAAATTTTCAAAGCAAACCACAACAAATATGTTATTTTATTTAGCATAAAACTTGAAATAAAAATATCTTTTTTAAATCTAAAGTTTTTACAAGTTTTCTTAAATACACACCTATACTTTATTTTGAGAATTTTTTTTCATAATTCTTATAGAAGAATAAAACGGTATTAAAAATGTACTGCAATTATGTCAGGGTTTCCCCGCCCCACCGTGAGGTAATTATTAAAGCACTTGACGGCGGATTCGTAGCCCGCGAGTTCGAACTCCAGTCGCACTATCATGTTCTCTATCAGAAAGTTATCAACTCCCATCTACGGGTTAGATAGTACCACTGCTACTCATTTAAAAGGTGGGATTTGGCATTAGATAACCCGAAAATGTTGATAAGCCATTTATGAACAAACCAGTACTTTTTTTTTAACGATTTTTTTCCAACACTAATTACGTCACAACATAATGAAACTGAATGCTATGAACGATTATAGAAACTCCAAGTTTCTTCGTTTAATTTTTCATTTGAAAATACTTTTCATGGGGTGCATTAGAATATCGTATTCTAACGCTGCTCTGAAGATGGTTTGATAAAAAAACAAACAAGACTTAAAACGGGGGATAGTATCATATATAAATGAACACATTCTTTGAATATCTAGTATTTTCATAATTTTACATTTATACACACACACGCACGTGCGAGCACATACATGTGCAATATTACATGAGTATATATATATATATATATATATATATATATATATATATATATATATATATATATATATATATATATATATATATATATATATAATGTTATTTTATATGCGTTTATATCTAAACACACACACACACATGCACACACACACAAATAAATCTATATATATAATATCGTATATGCATGCATGCATATACACACGTATGCGTACACTTCCGCACACACACTCACATATAAAATAAATAACTTCACAAAAATTTAAGCAATATTCATATTTACCAACCCCTCCGCTCGGGCAGGATACGACACAAGGTCAATTTTTAAGCGGAGTTTAACAGGTTTTAATTCAGAATTTTCCTTCTCCTAGACTAGTTGCCTCACCAAGACTGAAGAACCTAGTCTGCCCTACTATTTGCCCATAGCTTGAGGGAGAATAATTGGATTCATACCTTTCCCAAGGGTATTAGTACTATGTGAAATGCAATCAGCCTCGTCCAGGATTTGAACTCGTGTCTCCGTGTACATTTCCTACGACAATAACCATTACACCACGGGCACATCCAAGGTACGGTTCAAGGGTAAGTGGTGCAATTCAAGGAGTACGCTTTCCCTACACTTCGGTTCACCCTCGACTACAGTCGGCCAACTTATATATATATATATATATATATACCAGTAAGCATACAGAAAATAGTAGAATGTAGAAACGATTATGTATTAATACAACCATATACATAGCAGACTTAGAATGTACTCTAAGACTTACTATAAAAATTCAAGAAGTTTAGATATGTGTATACGTGGGTCTATAAGGTAAATTATAAATGCGTTTATGGTTACTAAATAAGTTTTCCTTTCGTGAAAAAAGATAAACAAATACTTGGACCTTGCTAGAGAAGAAAAAAAAAGCTTGAGAACATGAGAGTGACGGTGATACCAATTGTAGTATGTGTACTTGGAACGGTCCAGAAAGGCTTGGAGAAGGGACAGGAGGAATTGGAAATCTATGACAGAATCGAGACCATCCAAACTACAGTATTATGGAGATCGGCCAGATTACCGAGAAGAGACCTGGATACCTGAGTAGATTTGCGGTCAATCAGACTCTAATAAAAGATCTTCAGCCAACGCCGATATGAAAAACTCTATAGGTGAGATAATAATAATAATAATAATAATAATAATAATAATAATAATCTCAGGAATTTTGAAATACAAACGGATCATCTAATCTCGGCCACACGACCTGACTTTGTGATGGTCAACAAAAAAAGAGAACCTGTCGAATAGCGGACTTTGCTTTTCCGGCTGACCAAAAGGTAAAACTGAAGGAAAAACGAAAAGAAAGATAAGTATCTGACCTTGCTAAATAATTGAAAAAACTATGTAACATGAAAGTGAAGGTGATACCAGTTGTAATTTGCGCACTCGGTACAGTCACCAAAGAATTGGTACAGTGACGGGATGACTTGGAAATACTAGTAGAGACCATCCAAACTGCAACATTGTTGAGATCGACCGAAATACTAAGAAAAGTCCTGGAGACTTGAGAAGACTTGCTGTCACTCGATCTCCAGTGGAAAAACAGCAGCTTACGCTGGTGTGAAAAACTCTCAGAAAAGTAATAATGATAATAAGTACTAAGATAAAACTAACTTGGGCATTAAAAAAATTATGAGTTAATATGCCGTAAAACCAACCACCTAATCAAACCGATATTTTGTAAAATGCCAGAATTATCATGTCGGCATTGAGAATCGAACCTTCTTCCCACCATCTACGAGAAAACCTAAGGTACGATTACACTACGGTGTCGGATTTTATTCTTTTAACAGCAAAAACTCTATATATACATAATGTATACACACATATATATTCACACACGGTGCGCGTGCACACACACACACACACACACACACACACACACACACACACACACACACACAGACTTGCTCACACATTTTATAAATGGATATTATAATATGCACTCACACAGGTACATGTTTTGGGGGAGTGTAGATATGTTTTAATCGGGAGATTTCTGGCTTAGTAGTTCAAATAGTTCACTAATTCTAACCGAGACGTTTCATCACACAAGTACAGCATTCATATAGCTGAGAGCTTGATTCTCACCGAGAGAAGCATATTAAGATAATGAAAAGGCTGAGGTAAAACTAATAAATACTGGTGCATACGCAGAGACAGACACGCATGTGTACACACACACACACACACACACACACACACACATACACACACATATATATATATATATATATACGAGTATCTGTGTGTGTGAAGACGTAAAAATAGACATAAACATAAAAAGAAAATAGGTAGTATTTTTTGTTCCTGTATCTTATGTGCAAACACACACACACACACACACACACACACACACACACACACACACACACACACACAGAGAGAGAGAGAGAGAAGGAGAGAAAAAAGCACACAGACACGCCTTTCCGTGAAAACGGAGCTACTTATATACTGACACACTCACGGACACAAACACGTCTGCGTTTAATGTTTAAGAAAGCTGTTTTTGTCTACAAGTGGAAATGAATTTTTAAGTAAATTAGATTTCATGATCGATAAATGTACCTATCGCATCAAGGAATATCCCGTCATAGTCACTTACGTACATATATATGCAAGAACAGAACCACATGGAATATGAAGAGGCTGAGGTAGATAAGGACACAGAGAGACAGGCATAGATTGATAGAAATATAAACAGATAGTTGCTTGTATGTATTTTATGCTATATCAACTCTTGAAGGTTATTTAAAGTCAAAAATCCTCTGTATACTTAAATATTAAACATATGATTTGTAAATTGTCTGTAAGAGAATATTTTTAAACAAGTTTGAGTTCATTTGTTTGCACTTGTATAGTAAACGATTAAATAGTTTTATTTGATCCAGAGATGGGACTCTAACAGAATCTACCACTCCGAGATAGAGTGGACTTGAAAGTAATGTCAACGAAGGAATACTCTACATTCCTCAAAGCTCTAGGACTGGAGCCTCAACATCAGATTCAATTTAGTGTCATATCAGGACACTCATTTGCGAGAGGATGGAATCTTACACTTACGTATATATTTATATATAGACAGAGGGATAGAGAAGTAGATGAATCGATTGATTGACTGATTGATTTATCAAAGCAAATACATTTGTAAAGATAACAAAATAATGTCTTGCTTTATATATATATATATATATATATATATATATATATATATATATATATTAGTTCGTCATACCGGTCTAAAGCAAGATATTGTTTTATCTTTATAAATGTATTTGTTTTCTATCTCTCTCTCTCTTTCTCTCAATATATATATATATATATATATACGCGCTCACACACGCGCGCGCGCGCGTGTACACACCCCTACACGTGCACACACAAACAACAAAATTTAACCGCATATAAAAAAGAAAATTAAAATTTTTTAAGATATAGTTTTTTTTCCTTTTAATTGACTTTACTTTACTTTGGGATATCATTTGAACATGTTGAGGAATGTTATATACGAATACGACTCGTTTTAAATGATGAAATCTGCAAGGTACTTGACTATGATCCGAACGTGATAGATAGATAGATCGATAGATAGATAGATAACACGTATTCCAGTTGTTGTTTTTTTTTTTTACTAAAAGGATCATTCTTGCCTTGTTACACAATCTCATTCCAAAAGACAAACGGAAATTTGACGATAGTAAGGAGAAAAGCCCGTGTGCCGTCATTGTCGCAGTGAAGTACACGTAAACAAGAGAGCGCAACACGGTACGAGTGACTATGACGAGCATTACACCGTCTCTGTCTCTGTCTGTCTCTGTCTCTCTCTCAACGTCTTTCTTCTTTCGTTTTTTATTTCTCATTCATAAACATTTGTGGAATTATATACGCCGCAGGCTATGCTTCCACTTTCCTCGACCGGCGAGACACGCGACAGAAGCGCGCATGCGTAGTACAAATAAACCTACAAGTGTTGACTGATGCACGCCTTGTCAGCGAGAAAGAAAGAAAGAAAGAAAGAAAGAGAGGGGTGCATAGTATAATCGTTAGATAAATACCCACTCAGAATCTTTTTTGTTTTTTGTTTTAGAAATTTATTTTTTCTTAACAAAACATCATAATAAAGTCGAGTTGATAACAACGAAGCCCTTGACTCACTGTCGCTCAATCGGCTGGGGCTATAGAATACACTGACTGCTTCTCTGCAGAGGGGTAAAAAAAACAACCTCACGCGTATCTGATGGGGAGGTTCCAGTAATGCTGGAGCTTTGGAGAATGCAGAGTATCCCTTCATTGCCATCACTCCCATGTCTACTCTGGCCCGGAGTGTTAGCACCTGAAAGGGTCCTATCTATAGGTCAAATAGAACTAAACTATCTACTTACGCTAAACTGAATGGTTTGAAATAGAACTGTTTTTGACTTTGAAAAAGTACTTATGCTTAACTGAATTGTTTGAAATAGAACTGTTTGACTATACTGAATAGCTTGAAATAGAAATGTTTTTGCGAATTAAACTGTGTACTTATGCTAAACTGAATTGTTTGAAATAGAACTATTTATTTGTATAAAGATGGATTTGGCATTAAATAACATAGAAAGGTTGATATGCTATAAACCCAAACAAACGAACTAACAAAAATTGACTCTCTCTCCGTCTTTCTCTCCTAATCAGTTCCTATCGTTCATCGCTCCAGGCAGGTCTTCTCGATGGCAACAGATGACCCCACTGAACTGATGAATGTAAGTCCTTTTTGGTCGGCCAACACAGGTTTGTCCATGTGTAGTAGTCCATAAGATAACGTCCCTTACTTTCGCCTGTAGTGTCCAGCATGTCTTGTACGTCTAACTATGATGGTTTGCGAGATATGGATGCGAGATATGGATGCGAGTTGTCGTACGGCTGCTGTTTTGAGAGGTGCTGTTTCCAGGATTTGTTGAAAACAGCAGGTAGCATTCTACCATCTAACCTTTTCTCTTAGTAATCCGTTAATATCCATTTGGTGCAGCCATACAATTGTACTGACACAATGACAGCTTAGAAGAAAATCCCGTTTTATTTTATTTGAGAGTAGATTTCCATATGATTGACAATCTATCAACAGCAATCCATGCCTTCTCTATGCGTACATTGACATCGCTTTCAGAAGATAAGATACTGCTGCCGAGGGATGCGAAATGGTCTAATTTCAGTTGTGAAAATGGCCAGGAAAATATGTATTACTTTGTCAATTTATTCATTATTATTATTTACTCCATGAGAGTTTTTCACATCACTTTTAGCTGATGGTCTTTCGCATGAGGTTGAGTTACTGCAAGTCTCATTAAGTCTCCAGAACTCTTCTCAGTATTCTGGCCTTTCTTAATAATGCTGTAGTTTAGATGGTCTCCACTCGTCCTCCTACCTCCCTTTAACAATCCTTTGGTGACTAGCATGACTGGTATAATTGTCACCTTCATATTCCATAATTTTTTCAATTCCCTAGCAAGGTTGTGGTACTTGTCTTTCTTTTCCCATTCCATTAGTTTTATTCTATCGTCAGCCGGGACAGCAAAGTCCACAATTTTGCAAGTTCTCTTTTTTTGTTGATTATTATGAGGTCTGGTCTTCTGGCAGAGATTAGGTGACGCGTTTGAATGCCAAAGTCCCATAGGAGTTAATGTGTGACATTCTCTAGGACAGCTGCTGGGTTGTGCATATGCCATTTGTTCGTATAGTCAAATTTATATTTCTTGCATATCTCCCAGCAGATCACCTTACCCATCCAGTCGAGTGTAGTCTTATAATATTTATGTGCTAATTTGCTGCATTCGCTTATGATTGATCGTTTCGTCTCTATCACTATATAACATACATTTGCTATTTTATTGCGTCTTATCTGTTCTCGCTTTGATATGATTGGTTCTTATGGTGTTTTTTTTTCTGCTGATATTAGGAGAGATTCTGTTTTTCTCTAAAGGTTTCCTTTTCTTAGCTACGTCCACGTTTTTTTTGTGCGAGATGTTGCTTATTAGTCGTTCAAAATGCCCATAGAGTTATTTTCTTTCCCATTTTTGTTTTCTAGTTATTGTCGTTCTGTTGGCCTTTGTGTTGTCAGTATCGTTTCTGGTGGCTGTAATCAGTCATCCTTCGGGCTTTTCTATGTAGTCCTCGAGTCATTGTATCAATGTGTCTACGCTGTTTTCAATGCTGGTAAGTCCTCTTCCTTTCTTGATACATATAGACAGTCAACGTCATCTCTGGGATGTAATGCCTTATGTATGGCCATTAGTTTTCTTATTCTGTGGTTCGTTTGCTTAAGTTTTTCTCTGGTTTACTTCAAAAAAGGTCCTGAATATCTAACGAGGGGTGCAGGCCAGGTATTTATTCCTTTGATAAGGTTTCTGCAAGATAGATTTGTCACGAGTATTTTTCGGGTTCTCCTGAGATATTCTTTCTGATTTTTTTCTTTCGTCGCCACTTGTTTGATGGTGTCAGCCTCCAAGATTTCCAAGTATCTGTATGCTTCGTTTTCTCCGAGCGTTCTAAACTTGCCTTGAGTTGGCAATTCTCTCTGGTATCTTTTGCCACTTTTCATTACTAATATGGCACATTTTTCTCTGCCAAATTCCATCCCTATGTCCTGACTGTATATTCTTACTGCATGTATTAGTTTCCAGTTCTTTTTCCTTTTTAGCAAATAGTTTATGTCATCCATGTACATTAGGTGATTGATTTTTTCTTGAGAATTACTTAGTTTGTATCCGGCTGTGCATTTTCTGAGTATAAGGTTAAGTGGCATCATGGTAATTATGAATAATAAAGGTGATAGTGCATCTCCTTGAAATATACCTCTTTAGATCTTTGCTTCAGCGAAGCTTCTCCGTCCTGCTGTCAATTCCACTCTCCAGATTTTCATGATTTTCTCAATAAAGTTTATGACTTCATCTGATATTTTGTACATTTTGAGGCAGTTTATTATCTAGCTTTGCGGAACTATATCATATGCCTTTTTGTAGTCAAGTTAGATTTTCCGTCTGGTCTTGCTCTCGTTTAAGATGTACTGATCTATGTAAAGGAACTCTTCTATGCCTCTGGATCCTTTGCGGCATCCTTTCAGTTCCTCAGGGAACAATCCGTGGCCTGCTAGGGAGTAGTAAATCTCTTCCCTTATTTGAAATGTTAATATTTTCAACATCATCGGTAGGCAGATTATGAGTCTGCAGTTTGGGTCTGTTGCTTTGATTGGATCCTTCTGGAACAATATGGTCTTTCCTTTGGTCATTCATTCCGGTACGTTTTCTCCTGGTCGACATCTGTTCCTTTCTAGTGCTAGTCTGTCGTGAACGGAGGTGAATTTCTTGAACCAGAATCCATGTATACCATCATGGCCTGGCGTTTTCCAGTTTGTTGTTTTTTAGCGTTGTTTTGAGTAAATCGAGGTGTATTTCCGCTTTCGAGCCTTCTTCGAGCCCTTCTAATTCTTTTCTCATATTGTTTATCCATTCAGCTTTTTCTTGGTTGCCATATTAAAATCGTTCGGTTTCTCTTATATACGGTTGTTGATATTTTTCCGTGTCGTCTCCTCCCACTTATTGGTAGAATTTTCTTTCGTTGTTTTGGAATGTCCTGTTTTGTCCGTATTGTTTTACTCTTTGTTGATATCTTTTTAATCTGGTTTATTTCCTCAAGTTGTATTGTTATTTTTTCTTGTGTTGCCTTTTCCTTTTTGTCTCTACATGTTCCAGTGTCTTTCCTTTGTTTTATCATTTTGGTCTGTTTTTGAAGATTTTTTATCTGAGTTTCCAGTTGAATTTCCCATCCTGGTTTTGATTTTTTCTTCGTGCTTCTGAGGGGATCCCAATTTTCGCACACACTAATTTCGCCCCAGCATAGATTAATTCATTTAATTTGGTTATCTTATTCGTTGATATAGATAAGGTAATACTTTATTTTACGTCTTAACTGTTCTCCATTTATATTTCTTAGTGATGGTAAGGTAGTCTTTTCCCCGTTCATAATTCTTTTTTTAAATTTTCTAGATTTACTTTTTGTTCTGGTGATAGTGTGTGCTCTGTGTTGTTTGGTTGTTCGTCGTTTGGTTAAGAGGTGTTTATATATTCTGAAGTTGGTGGTTCATTTCCATTAGACTGTTTTTGTTTGTTATTACTTGGTGTGCCTGGTATTGTATAACTGTCTTGTTCATAGTTTATTTTCTTGTGCATATCTAGTATTTCAAGGTCAGAAAACCAATCTTTCTTTATTATTGTCCTGACTTGGTTTCTTGTCTGTAAACTAGCACATTCTTGCCAGATCTCAATCATTCTCTTCCAATACCCACTTTGTGTTGGTTGCTCAAAAAATCGCTGAGTAGTGCGAGTTGGTTATCTTCTCTAGTTTATGTTTTGCGTTTGTGTCTCTCATTGGTGAGGTTTCTTAAATCGTAATTCGAGTACCGGAACAGTCAACATTCGCATGAGGACGATCGTCTCTTCCATGTTGGCTATCAGAAGAACACCTGCCGATCATGACACCCAATCCTGTTGCCTTGGTCTCACATTGTGTTCTATTTTGATTCAACAATTTTTATCATGGTGGTATATTGTGGCCCTACCAGACCCAGGGGTAGTTTATTATCTACGCGCCTGACACAGATGAGACCGAGAACAGTCACGGTGACTGTTCATAAGCCGCGGGTCACGAAAAAACCTTCAGTGTTTTTCACACCAGCCTTAGCTGATGGTCTTTTGATGGAGTTTAAGTGACAACAAGTTTCCAGGACTCTTCTCAGTATTCTGGCCAATCTTAACAATGCTGTTGTGTGGATGATCTTTTCTAGTCCTCAGATTCTTAAGGCATCTAGTACCTTTATCAAGCTTTTGGGGATTGTTCTAAGCACACCTATTACAACTATCACCTTCATGTTCCATAGTTTTTTTGTCTCTGCCAAGGTCTAGGCACTTCTCTCTCTTTTCACTTTCTTTTATTTTTCTCTGTGCAATTATTATAATTTTAATCATTATTATCATTATTATTTTACTCATTCGAAAGTTTTTCACACAAGTATTAGCTGATGGTTTTCCACTGGAGTGTGAGTGACAGCAAGTCTCCTCAAGTCTTCTTAGTATTCTGGCCAATCTTACAAGGGCTCTAGTTTGGATGGTCTCCACTTGTCCTCTTATTTCCAGGCCCTCCAGTGCCTGTAACAATCTTTTGATGACTGTACCGAGCACGCCTATTACAATTGGTAACTTTCGCCCGTGGTGTAATGGTTATCGTCGTAGGAAATGGACACGGCGACACGAGTTCAAATCCTGGACGATACTGATTGCATTTCACATAGCACTAATACCATTGGGAAAGGTATGAATACAATTATTCTCCCTCCAGCTAAGGGTAAATAGTAGGACAGACTGGGTTCTTCAGCCTTGGTGAGGCAACTAGTCTAGGAGAAGGAAAACTCTGAATTCAAACCTGTTAAACTCCGCTTAAAAATTGACCTTGTGCCCTGGTATCACCGTCACATTCATGTTCCATAACTTTTCTGTTTTCTAACAAGGTCTATTATTACTATTATTGTTATTTAATTTTCTTTTTTTTTTTTATTTGTCTTCTGTTTATTTATTTGTTTATTTTTCGGTTTTTACGATCCTTATCAGGGTCTGTATCCTAAGCTTGAAGTGAGGGAAAGGAGTAATTATATATATTCTATGTATTAATGCCTCTCAGCATTTTAGAGGAAATATTTTTTAGTTACATTGATAATACTCTCCCAAGGAAATTAGCATTTCCGCTAAGTACAATTTCTTTGTATTTCGTAAAGGCTGGGACAGCCAGTTATCTTGTGAATGTGTCTGCCTTTTTCTTGATCATACCAAGGGCTCCCTCAATTACTGACACGGTGGTAGTTTTAAGGTGCCACATTTTTTTTTTCAGTTTCTTTTTCTGGGTCCTTGTATTTATTTATCTTTATAATACTCTTTGACAGATATGTTATTATCTGTTGGAAATGACATATCAATTAGAAGGGATTTTTTCTCTTTTATAGTCTTTAACCACTATATCTGGTCTATTTCTCTTTATTTTTCTGTCAGTTTGGATAGCAAATTCCCTAAGAATAATAGCTCTTTCAGCTTCTGGCATTACTTCAGCTAGGTGTCTATGCCATTTTTTTCACAATCCTATATCCAGGACTCTTCTCAGTATTCCAGCCGATCTTAATAATGCTAAAGTCTGTATGGTCTCCATTTGTTCTCTTATTTCTGAGTCTTCATCTCTTTTAAAAATACAACCGGGATAGAACCTAGGGGGCCAATTACAATTGGTATTATCATCCCTTTCATGTTCCATAGTTTTTTTTTAGTTCTTTAGCAAGATATAGGTACTTATCTCTCATTTCGCTTTTGTCAATTTTACTCTGTGGTCTGCCGGGACGGCTAAGTCTACTCTCAGCAGGTTTTCTTTTATGTTGACGATCATTAGGTCTAGTCGTCTGGCCGAGGTTATATGATCTGTTCATATCTCAAAATACGACAGAACTTTGTGCATTACATTTTCCCGGATGGATTCAAGGTTGTGCATATACCATTTGTTCAATATGGTCAAATTCAAACTTTTACAATTTCCAGCGAATCAACTTCCACAGTCAGTCGTGTCTAGTCTTATTTTTTTATTTTTTATTTTTTTTGCTAATTTACTGCCTTCACGTATTATGTGATTGACCGTTTCCTCTCTATCACCACATAACCAACATTTGCTATTTTGTTGTGTCTTATCAATTTTTATTTTACCTTGGTTGGTCCTCATGACACTCTTTTGTGCTACTAATAGAAGGATTACAGGACCATGGCTTAGGCTATTTTGTTGTCAATCCTTGCCATCGCTTTATTTATTGCTTAGCTTTCTTATCCTGGAGGATGTGCTGATTCATATACAGTAAATCAACTCTTCCAGTTGTTCCCAAGTGGCATCCTTTCTGTTCTTCGCGAAACAGTGCACGGAATACTTGCGAGTTTTAGATCTCCTCCCTAATCTGTACTGTTAAAGTTATCCTAATCAAAGGTAGATAGATTATCGGTCTATAGTTTTATGGGGTTATTCTTTTTTTTAGGGTCCTTCTGTGTCAGAGTTGTCTTCCCATAAGTCATCTTTTCGGGTATATTTGCTTCTTCAAGTCATCTAATCTGTTAAAGTTGCAGTCTGTCGTGGATGGACGAGAATTTATCATAATTATTCATCTGAATTGTGGAGGTGCCCGTGGTGTAATGGTTATCGTCGTAGGAAATGAACACGGCGACACGAGTTCAAATCCTGGACAAGACTGATTGCATTTCACATTGCACTAATACCCTTGGGAAATGTATGAATCCAATTATTCTCCCTCCAGCTATGGGTAAATAGTAGGACAGATTGGGTTCTTCAGCCTTGGTAAGGCAACTAGTCTAGGAGAAGGAAAACTCTGAATTCAAACCTGTTAAACTCCGCTTAAAAATTGACCTTGTGTCATATCCTGCCCGAGCGGAGGGGTTGGTAAATATGATAGTTTTCTGGGGTTATTCTTTTTTTTTTTTTGAGGGTCCTTCTGTGTCAGAGTTATCTTCCCATAAATCATCTTTTCGGGTATATCTGCTTCTTCTAGTCATCTAATCAGTTAAAGTTGCAGTCTGTCGTGGATGGACGAGAATTTATCATTATTAATCATCTGAATTTCTGTGACGAAGCTTGATGATTTTTATCATTAAGTGTCTTCGGACGATTGTCCTCGTCTTTATAGTTAGATTCATAACGTTTCGGCCGGAGGAGATATCGGCTGAAACGTTGTGAATATGACAATAAAGGTGAAGATAATAGTCTGAAAACTCTAAATGATAAAATATCATTATTATTATCATTATGATTATTTCACCGCTCACAAGTTTTTCACGCCATCGTTAGATGGTGGTCTTTCACTAGAGACTTAGTGACAGCAATCTCCTCAAGTATCCAGGACTCTTCTCAGCATTACGGCTCTTCGCTACAATGCCGTAATCTGGTTGCTCTTGATTCTTCCTCTGATTTCCAGTTCTTCCAGTTCTCTATCCAAGCCTTTGGGGATCGTTCCAAGTGCACAGACAACCACTGGTAAAACCGTCACCCTCATGGTCTCCAGCTTTTTTTTTTCTCTTTATTATATTGCCGTGATGAAAGATGAAACCACAAAACTTGGTTATAAAAATATATAACTCACATTTTTATTTCACAGAGTTAAACCTTCCGTGTTGTGAGAGAGATAGACGGAGGAAGACGAATGGAGACTATAACTTCTGCTTCTCTTGACCATACCATGGTGTATTATCTTCAAGGCCCTACTGAGTATTTCTTCTCCTACTCGGCCGGGTAGTACTTAAACGGAGGCCCTCTGAGCGCTCTTCTGTGGGACGCTGCTCCAGCGGGGCGCCTAGCCCCTCGCTAGCGCTCTCCATGACTGCCCGAATCTCTTCACATCGCAAGATGAGACTGACACAAGACTACCCGTATCTCACGTGGACATCTCTGACTATCATATCATAACGCCTACACATTTCCATTCAACGATGTGAGTGCTTCCGTCTACTTTCATTAGTGCATCCTGTACAGAAAATCCCTGATTGACGGCTCGGTCACGGGTCAAAATGCAACATCTTGCAAGGTCTTGTTTCTCTTTTCGCTTTCTTTAATTTTCACCTCATTGTCTACTGGAACAGCAAAATCCACAACACAGCAAATTCTCTTTATTGTTATTTGGTTTAAGGTCAGTTCTTCTGGTTGGAATTAGCTGATCTGTCTGTATCACAAAATCCCAAAATATTTTATGTGTCTCATTTTCTCGGACGGCTTCTGGTATTTGCATATACCATTTGGTAATATGATGAAAATTCAGGCTCTTGCAGAATTCCCAGTGGATCCCCTTTCCCACCCAGTCATGCCTAATTTTGTACTCCTTTTGTAAAAGTTTACCTCATTTGCTTACCACCAACTTTTTCTCTACATAATCAACACTTGCTGTTCTGTTGCGTCTAATCGATTTTCTTGGATATAACTGGTCCTTAAACGTTGTTTTACGCTGCTATATGAAAAGATTCAGTTTCTCTCTTTAGATTTCCTTTTCTGAGCCGAGTTCAATCGGCTGGGTCTTTAGAGTATATCGACTTCTTCTCTGCAGAGGAGTAAGACTCCGGCAACAAGTGTCCTGGATGTTGATTATGTAGAGAAAAAGATGATGGTAAGCTTTCACAAAAGGAGTACAAAATTAGGCATGACTGGGTAGGAAAGGTGATCCACTGGGAATTCTGCAAGAGCCTGAATTTTCATCATATTACCAAATGGTATATGCAGCAATCTGATTGTGAGACTAAAGGAATGCGGGTGTTTAAGGAATGCGGTTTACCCTTTCATGGCCATCGTTCTCAGGTCCACTTTGGCCCGGAGTTCAAGCACCTGAGAGAGTGTTATATATGGGTCAAATAGAAATGTTCGGCCATTTAAACCGTGTGCAAACAAATGACATGCTAAATTGAATTCTTAGAAATAGAAGTGTTTGATAATTTAACTGTGTAAACAAATGACTGATGTTTAAATGAATTGTTAGTGATACATAGCAATACTTAGAATCATTTAACTTTGTTGATTTTGTTGCAGGGTTTCGGCTTGGGCGGGTGCATTTGCCAGAGTCTGTAACGAGCAGCTGCAGGCACAGGCCTCGATGTCAATGCACACAAGACGGAGTAATTAATCAAAGAGGCGTATAGCGATGGGAAAATTATTATTATTATTATTAGGTTTTTGGTTTAAGTTGGTTTTACGTTGGTTGTGTTGGTATTACGTTCGTTGTTATCCCCTCACTAAATGTTGATGGAAAATAAAGGTGGTGGATAAAAAGGAAGACGTCGCTACGTTTTATTTGAAGGTTTAATGGCAGAATGAAGTAGAGGGTTTACGCTGGTATACTGCGAGTCTCGGAAGGAAAGAAGCTAGGAAGTTGTCAGAGTGTATCATCTAATTTGTTTTTATGTAGGATCCCTTGGTCTAGAAGAATAGACTCAAGATGTCCATAAACTAGATGGCTCTTCTCATTGGGTATGATGCTGCTACTGCTATTCAGGAGCAGACGGTAAGACGTCCGTTCCCATTGAGGATTTCTGATGAAGCGAGAGTTTCGCGGGGTTTCTTTAATTTTTGGTGCAGCTAGGAAATATGGTTCGGGCTGAATAGGACAGGTCATCCTGATTGGGTGAAAATGTTCGGTGACTCTAACGGTCAAATTAAATTACGCGCCAAACAAAAATACAAGGTTCTTTCTGCTACCGGCGACATCTCCACACTAAACGGTAGTTCGTGGAAACTAGTAGACAAGTTCACCTAACTAGGATGTAGTATCTCATCAACCAAGACTGACATCAACACTCGACTAGTAAAGGTATGGTCAGCTATCCATAGGCTATGGGTCATATGTAAGTCAGACCTGACAGATAAAATGAAACGCAGTTTCTTCCAAGTAGTGGCTGTCTCGATCCTGCTGTATGGATGCGCTACATGGACGCTAACTAAACGTACGAAGAAAAAGCTTGACGGCAACTACACAATAATGCTGCGAGCAGCACCCAACAAAGCGGCAGCTGTACGGCCAATTACCACTTTTCAGGAAAACTATTCAAGTTAGACTAACCATATATGCGGGAAACTGCTGGAGAAGTAGGGACGAACTCATAAGTGACGTACTCCTGTGGACTCCTTCACGAGCAAATACAAGACGACCAGCTCAAACCTATAAACAGCAGCTCTGTGCCGATACGGGATAAAGCAATGGACGATAAAGGCGGCGAGAAAGAGTCAAGGATATCCGTGCTGATGGCACGACATGATGATGATGATGATGATGATGAACTTTGTTGATTTAGGCAAAATTGTATAGTTTGAAATAGAACTGTTTGATCATTTAACTGTGGGTAAACAAATGAATTATGTTTAATTGAATTGTTCGTGATGGATAGTAATACTGGAAACCATTTAACTGTGTGCAAACGAATAAGTAATCTTGAATAGAATGATTATTGTTTAATAGCAATAAGTGAAACCATTTAACCGTGTAGAAATAACACTAATACTAGTGTACAAACTAATTAGTTAAAACTAATTTAAAAATAAAATTGCCTACAAAATAATCTCTTCTAAATCAGGTGGTTTTCCCATGCAGGTACAATTTCATCTTGTTGACATTTTGTCAGTTGCAAGGTTAGTCAGTCGTGGATTGACGTGACTTTTTTAAAACCAGAATCTACGTAGTAATTTACTAAGCTTTTTGCTTAGATATAGCACAAGGCCATATGAATGGGGCACCAAATGAGACTCGAACTCACTCGTATAGGTTTGCTAGTCTAGCTTGCTAACCATTACGCTACTCAAGGCACCCTAACCAGAATCTACGTATGTGTTGTGGCCCTGGAAAGGGTCACTAATGAAAACGCAAACACGGATATTAGATAAATGGTTATATTACACAAGAAAGATAGTTTCATAGAAAAGGTAAGAAGTCTCGTACTGTTCGGATAACACCGATATTGGTCTGCCCTGAGGCAGTGAAATCTCTCAGTACTAATAACTGTGAGAAGAGTCCATTATGGTGAGATGGGTAAGGCTCCCACAACAGTATGGCTTGGCGTTTTTCAGTTTGGTATTTTCTTGACCGTTGCTCTGAGTAAGTCCATGTGTATGTTCGCCTCGATGCATTCTTCAAGTTTCTTATAAATTATCCACTTAGCATTTTAACTCTCGTCTTTCTTTCTCCATGTTTTATTCAAAAATTATATTGATTCTTTTGCTTCCGGTTGTTGATTTGTGTGTTTGTACTCTGGCCACCAACTTGTTAGTAGAATTTTATCTTTCGTTATTTTGTTCTGTTGTTTTTATATTGCTTGACCCAATCCCGGTATCTTTTGAGTTTCCCTTTTTTCACTGATATCTTTTGATTTATTTCTTCCAGTTGTGTTGTCAAACTTGTCTTTTTAAAATCTTTCCTGTGTGTTTTGTCTTCCTTAGTAGTTTCACCTTTCGTCGCAACTTCTTTATTTGTCCTTCTTTCCTTTTTTTTCCTATCCAGCTTTTGTATTTCTGTGCTCATTCTTTTAGGAATACCCATTTTATAACTGACTAGTTTTGCTCCTGCATAGATTAACTCTTTCATTTCTGTGATGTTGTCTGTTGGCATATATTTCAAATATTTATTTACTTTTTCGGTTTCTATCTTGACTTTTTCAAGTCTTGATTCCCGAGGGAAGGTCATGTAATTTTTTGTTTATTCATGATTTTCTAAAATTAATTCTTTGCTTTTTCTGTCTTCTTCTGTTAAGACTGATGCTGTAGTGCTGGGCTCTCTGGCGGTTTGATTTTCAATATCTAGTTTTTCTATTCGTTTAGAGGGTTTTCTTCCTATGTAGAGGGTCTACATATGTAGAGGGTCTACATATTTCTAGTATTTCTAGGTCAGTAAACCGACCTTTTGTTAAAATCAACTTTGTTTGGTCAACAAATCTTTAATTTATTGTATAAAATTTAGCGGATTCTGTCCTGATCTCCACCATCCGTTCCCTTATTCTCTTGACCTAGGGTTGCTTTTAACAAAACAGTGGATTACATTTTTGCTGTCATACATAGTTCATTTTTTCCTTTGATTTATTTTAGATGATTTGTTGTTTTGTTTTTTGTGTATCCGAAATAAGAACAGCCAACTCTTCTAACGATGCCTATCGGATCCCTTAAATTGTCATTCAAAAGAGCATCTGCCGATCATGACACTCAGAGCTATCGTCTTTGTCTAAGAGTGATCTGAATTCGGATTTGTCATTTTTTTATAAGCGCCTATTCAAGACCCAATGGTGAATTAATATCTATACTCCTGTCACAAATCTAGAGTGGTACTCTTTCAAGAAAAAGGGCACTTAAGAGAGCCATAAAAAATAAAACAATTATTATTTTATTCCTTTGAGATTTTTTCACACGAGTATTAGCTGAATATTTTTCACTGGAGTTTGAATGACAAATAGTCTCCTCAAGTCTCCATGAGTCTTTTCAGTATTTGGGCTGATCTTAATAATGCTGTAGTCCCGATAGTCTCCACTTGCCCTTACTTCCATTTTTTCCAGTCTTTTTACCAATTTTTAAGGGACTATTCCGAGCGAACCAATTACAATTGGCATCAACATCAACTTCATGCTCCATAATTTTGTAATTCTTTTGAAAGGTCTTGGTACTTGTCTCCCTTTTCGCTTTCTTTTAATTTTACTCTGTGGTCCGCCGGGACGGCGAAGTTCATTAGTCGGCAGGTTGTTGTTGTTGTTGTTGTTGTTGTTCTTCTTCTTCTTCTTCTTCTTCTTATTATTATTATTATTATTATTATTATTATTATTTACTCTTTGAGAGTTTTTCGCATCGGTTTTAGCTGATGATCTTTCACTGGAGTATGAGTGACAGCAAGTCTTTTTAAGTCTCCAGGACTCTTCTCAGTATTCGGGCCGTTCTCAATAATGCTGTAGTTTGGATGGTTTGCAGTCGTCCTCTAGCCTCCAAGTCCTCCAGGCCCTTCAATAATCCTTCAGTGACTACACCAAAAACAGTAATCACGATTGGTATAATTGTCACCTTCATGTTCCATAGTTTTTTCGATTGTTTAGCAAGGTCGTGGTACTTATCCTTCTTTTCACATTCTTTCGGTTTTATTCCGTGGTCAGCCAGGACAGCAAAGTCCACAATTCAGCAAATTCTCTTTTTTTTTTGTTGATTATTATAAAGTCTGGTCTTTTGGCCGAGATTAGGTGATCGGTTTGAATATCAAAGTCCCATAGGAGTTTATGCGTGTCATTCTCTAGGATAGATACTGGGTTGTGGATATATTATTTGTTCGTATGGTCAAATTTATATTTCTTGCATATCATCCGGTGGATCACCTTACTCATCCAGTCGTGTCAAGTTTTAAACTCCTTCTGTGCTAATTGTAGCAGTCGCTTATCATGTGATTGATCGTTTTGTATCTATAGCATAACCAACGTTTATTATTATTATTATTATTATTATTATTATTATTATTATTATTATTATTATTCCTTCGGAGTTTTTTCCCACTAGCATTAGCTGATGTTTTTTTCACTGGAGTTTGAGTGGCAGAAAGTCTCCTCAAGTTTCCAGGACTCTTCTCAGTATTCTGGACGTTCTCAACAATGCTGTCGTTCAGATGTTCTCCACTCGTCCGCCAACTTCCGAGTCGTACAGGTCATTTAATAATTCTTTAGTTACTGTGCCAAAAGCAGCAATCGCAATTGATATCATCGCCACATTCATGTTCCATAATTTTTTCAATTCTCTACCAAGGTCGAGGTACTAATCCTTCTTTTCGTTTCATACACCAAATTAGAAAGTATAAGAATAGAGATTTAAATGTGTAGGGTACATAAAATTCGATATCTCCACTCCTGCTTTTGCTGTGAACGGAAGCATATTCTCAATTTATGATGAAAAAGCACAAAACAAACAAGCGAACAAAAGACAAATATTAAACATTTCTTTCAAAAAAGGGCCAAAGTTTAAAGAAGAGGTTTTTATGCGCTGACTCACCGACGCCGGTGAAAAATTTTCATTTCTTAGCTGAACATTTAAATGTACAGAAAAAGTTGAGAATACAAATTGGTTGATTTAAAAATAAACATATTAACAAATAGATGAATAAAAAAAGAAAAAAAGAAAACGAAGAAAACTTAATATAATCGTTTAACCAAATAACTCGATAAATGAACATATTAAATGAACCAACAATAACTGATTCAAATAAAATGAGGTACTATAGCTTTAACTAAGTAAAAACTCAGGATGAATTTTTATAAAAATGGAAGCTCACATTATCAACACTAAATCTGTAGCACTAGAAATGAATAACTGTAACCATAAAATTTTGACTAAACTTCGCGATAGCAAAACATACTGCCTCGATAATCAATATTATCTTGCTCCGGCTTGATATGAGATTCGGAACAAGGAGAGTTTTATACAAGCCATACAGGCGTAGAGTGTTAAAATCCATGGGATGCAGCATAGTGGTCGTAAAGAAGGGCAGATGAATCCAAAGGCAGGGCAACGGTACATTTCAGCGGATGCTGGGTCAATAAACTTCATAGATCAACGGCTGTGATCAAATAATTAAGTCATGAAATTACTGCGTGTCATCAATATGTGTGGCTTCAATTGATGAGAAAAATGGCCGCCAAGAATTGCTACGATTCTCATTCAAACTATACATCCAAAATGCATCGGCCTTCTCTTCAAGCGAATAAACAAGTGAGCGTTCTTCTGAGTTTTGTACTCTGGTGCCAATGTTCGAAAAATCAGCTACAGAGCCCAAAACAGCCAAACATACCAGCGTTTGATTATTCATCATCATCATGTCATGCCACTAGCACGGATTTCCTCGAATCTCTCTTGTCACCCGTCTCTATCGTCCATCGCTTCAGGCAGGTCCTCCAGACTATATCCTGTGTCCGTACAGATCAGTCGTTGATATGTTCTAGCTGGTCGTCCAAAACCTTTTCGTCCGTGTGAAGGGGTCCACAAGAGAACGTTGCTTAGGAGTTTGTCTTACTTCTCCAGAAGTATTCCACATGTCTTGTTCGTCTGATTTGGATGGTTCTAGAGATGGGAGGTAGGTGGACGTACAGCTGCTGTTTTGTTGGATGTTGCTTCCTTGTCTCGTTCAGTATAGCTTATAACATTCTTGCGCAATCATCATCAAGCTTATCGAATAGAATAAAACGCAATTTTTGATTATTTATAATAGAACATTATACAGTAAAATACCGGATATAATTTGGTAATATCCATTACCGTCTTCTACTGCACAGAAGTTCTGTTACCAAAAGAATAAAATAGTAACAGTCCAAAAAATGAGCAGTTCTCGTGTATATTTATTCGATTTTATTTTTGATGACCGAGATGTGACCTTTTTTTCTCTTTTGGTTACAGATTTCTCTGCTGTAGAGTTTGGCAATAAATAATACCTAATAATATTTGATTACCTTCAGCAAAATTTCACAAGGAAAAATGTTTTATAATGATTGGTTTAAAGAACGGTATAAGTGTTTTTATAAGTGGATAGTTAAGTACGAAATAGAAAACCTGCTTGGACAACGTTCTTTGGTTTAGTTTTTATTTTATTTCAGAAGGAATCCCAGAGGCGTAATGGTTAACATTCTAGACTTCGATAAACAGGTTCGAATTGCAGTTGCACAATTAGGTTGACTTTTTGACCCATTACCATGGGAAAGGTATGAACTCATTTATCCCTCTGATATTGGTTAAATAGTATCATTGCTGTTCTTCTACAAAAATTGCTTTGGTATTAAATAACCCACGAAGTTTGTACTGCAATCAGAAAAAGAAACCAGACATATATATATATATATATATATATATATATATATATATATATATATCAGAGGGCTTGTGGTATAGTGATCATTTTCGTAGGAAGTGGACACAATGGACCGAGATCAGCTCGTGCTCGAGGACCTTTGCATAGGAATAATACTATTGAGAAAGGTATAAATGCCACTATTCTCCCTTCGGCTATGGGTAAATAGTAGGATAGGCTGGTTTGGTTTCTTTATTTAATGGCATATCAACTCTTTTTAGGTTATTTAATGCCAAAGCCATTCTCCTAGAAGAACAGTAGTGATACTATTTAACCCATAGCTGGGAGGATAAGGGGGTTCATACCTTTCCCAAGGGTATTTGCCTGAAAGTGATCGTAATAACGCGAAAGAATAAAAGAAGAAACTGAAAGAGGTATTTTATTCATTCATACGTTGATGCTAAGGATGCATTTCTGTTTTTAAAAAGACCTCTTTTATTACCCCCACCACCCGCTCAGAATTTCTTCGTTGTTGGATTGCACAGCATTCATTTTTAATCTAGTTACTTTAATCTTCATTCATAATATCCTGAATATATTATTAATATTTCTAAATGTTAATTCCTTAACTCATTTATTTCACATTTATACCGGACATTGGCATTGTACCGGACCATTGGCATGATGGTTAGAGTGTTTACCCATGGCCCGGGAGACCTGGGTTCAATCCAAGGTCGAGTCATACCAAAGACTCAAAAAATGGTACTTGATGCCTCCTTGCTTAACACTCAGTAATATATGGTAGGGATCGAGGGTAAAGTGGAGCAATCCAGGGAAAGGGGTAGCGCCCTCCCCTACACCTCAGTGTAGTAGCTATCGAAAAGGGAACCTTCAGGTCACTCTCGACTAACGTCGCCAACTTTACTTGGCATAATGGTTATAGTGTTCGCCAATGGCCCGGGAGACCTGGGTTCAATCCAAGGTCGAGTCATACCAAAGACTCAAAAAATGGTACTTGAAGCCTCTTTGCTTAACCCTCAGAATTATAATGTACAGATCAAGGGTAAAGTGGGTCAATCCTGGGAAAGGAGTAACGCCCTCCTTTACACCTTGGTGTAGTAGCTATCGAAAAGAGAGCCTTCGGGTCACTCTCGACTAACGTCGCCAACTTTACTTGGCATAATAGTTATAGTGTACGCCAGTGGCCCGGGAGACCTGGGTTCAATTAAAAATGGTACTTGATGCCTCTTTGCTTAACACTCAGAATTATAATTACAGATCAAGAACGAAAGGAGAAAATATCCGTCAGGGAAAGAATTGAAAAAAAAGATGATTCTTGGAGAAAAAAAAAAGATAAGAAAGAAAAAAATGAGGAGGGAAAAAGAGTGAGGTAAAGAAATCATTACGAAAATAGAAGAGAGAGAGAGAAAGAGAGAGAGTGAATAGAAAGAAACTGAAGTAAGAAAGAGAATGAAAACGCAGAAAGCGATTCCATAAATAGAGTTATATATATATATATATATAAACCGTGTTTATGAAAGAGAGTAATGCAATCCTGGGAAAGGAGTAACGCCCTCCATTACACCTTGGTGTAGTAGCTATCGAAAAGGGAGCTTTCGGGTAACCCACAACTCTGGTCGCCAACCTTACTTTTATGTATTTCTCATTTTTCTCGTTTTTCTTTTTTCTTTACCCTTTCAGTCACAGCCTTTTTTTTATTCCAATCATTAATCCGAAAGAACAATCGATGAATTGGGATGAATTGTCAAAAGAGAAACAGATTTATGCATTTACTTTATTTATTTTTTTTTTTTTGCTTATTTATTTAAAAACTGGGGTGAAAATCAGAAAATCTCTTGTTGTAGCAGTAGGCCATGTTAGAATAAAGAGCGTGGTGTATCAAGAGGACATGGTCGGAAAGAGGGCATATTGTCTGTTGATCTTCCGTTCTCTTTCTTTCTTTTATGGATATCTTTAAGCAGAGAATACATCATAGGTTCTAAAAACAAAGACACTTTTTTAGATCATGTTTTGTCTGAGAAATGATCTAATGAATATGCATACACCTGGTCCCCGCTTAAGGTAATACGATTGACTGGTGTCAGTCATAAATACGGACCAATGTCTGTCTACGACTACAACGACGTCTTCGACCATCCCGTGTCGGCACGAACCCACGTCAAGTGCCCGTACAATTACCTACCTACTCGATTTGACTACCCCTGTTAGAGTAGCCAAACCACTCAGCTACTTCTATTAAATATATCCCTTCCATGGACATATCAAGAACTCCCTGACAAAAGCAACCAGTTATGGGGAATTTAAAAAAAATTCGTTTTTTTTTTTTTTAGAACTGAAGAGGGAAACTCTACTTAAAGCTATTCTAAAATTTTGTACGTATCACAAGATATTTTTATGGATATGCAAATACAATGCATTCCTATCTCTACGTGACACACACGAACGATAGGTACAAGCGTGTTAGTATATAGATAACAGGGTGTTTATGCGTAGAGCTTTTGCTGATACACAACAGTCTATAAACATCATTTTATAGAGTTAGGAAAATAAGAAGTATACATGAGTGTTTGTGTATAGGAAGGCGTGAATGTGTGTGTTAGATTAAAACATTAACACGTACTCCTACATTCTTTCATATATGTTTTCATGTCTTCATCATAACACACATTCATATATACATATATATATATATATATATATATATATATATATATATAAACCGTGTCTATGAAAGAGAGTAAGAGAATTAATGCATCTTTAAAACTATACCTTTCCAATAAATCGATACTGTCAATTGATCCCGGTACAGCAGAACTGACTGCCCGAACAAACAATTTCTCAATGTCTATACTTCACCCGCCCGGAAACCCATCGAAAGTCTAAGCGAGCTCTCCGGTAAAAGAAGGTACATTTATGGAATCGCTTTCTGCGTTTTCATTCTCTTTCTTACTTCAGTTTCTTTCTATTCACTCTCTCTCTTTCTCTCTCTCTCTCTCTTCTATTTTCGTAATGATTTCTTTACCTCACTCTTTTTCCCTCCTCATTTTTTTCTTTCTTATCTTTTTTTTTCTCTAAGAATCATCTTTTTTTTCCATTCTTTCCCTGACGGATATTTTCTCCTTGCGTTCTCAGTTCATAGAATGACGTCACAGACATCCTGCTTCTCCCTCTCTCTCTCTCTCTATATATATATATATATATGCGTGTGTGTTAGCACGAGCGTGTGTGCGTAATTGATGGTTCGTTTCTTTTTCTACTTTACTCGAAATATCGTATTCTTTTATATCTTTCTTAAAACCCTCTCTTTTATTTTTGTCCGTTTTTCAGTCTCTCTACGCTTTTCACGTTCTCTTTTGCATTTGCGTAATAATCAACAATTCGGTCTCTTTGTAATTGTGAATATTATTGACCTTATGTGCTATGATAATCCTGATTGACAATGATGACATGACGTTGATAATAAGAAGAACTAGACGAAATGAATACATATGAAAGTCAATCTATCTATCCAAGTTGTGATCGAATTTAGAGAAAGAAGCTTTAACATTTTTTTTATTTCAAAAATTCAAATTCTAATAAAGACATCTTGCAAATTATATTAGAAAATCGAGTCTAGGCTGCTGCTGAGAGAGGAGGAAGGAAGGGTAATCTCCGCGGCGTAGTGACTAACATGCTGAACTGCGAGTAAAAAAGAGGACCACGAGTACAAATAGGAGGCACAAGTACGAATGACGAGCCACGAGTAAAAATGGGGAGCCACGTGTACAAATGGAAAATCACGAGTACAAATGAGGAGCCGCGAGTAGAAATGGGGACCACACGTACAAGTGGTCGGAGAGTACAAATAGAGGGGACAAAAGTACAGATGAGGAGCCGGAAGTTATCACGGGAGTCATGAGCGTAAATAGGAAGCACAACTACAAATGGAGAAGCCAAAAGCGGAATTGGCGTGTTACGAGTATAAAGGAGACGCCGTAAGTAAAAACGAGGGTCATCAGTATATATTTGAGTCACAAGCACTATTAGAGGGGGAAAAAGTACATATAGGGAGCCATAACTAAAAATGGGAGCTTCAAGAACAAATGGTAGGCACAAGTAAAATCGGACCTTAAACAAATGATGAAAATTAGGATCCACGAATACAAATAGGAAGTCGCAAGTAAAAATGTTGGCCATGAGACGTACAAGTAGAATAGCGGGAGAAAAAGTACAAAAGGTGAACACCCAGTACAAATACGGAACCTTGAGTAAAAATGCAGGCCATGAGTACAAATGAAACGCACAGGTAGAATTGCGGGAGAAAAAGTACAAAAGGTGAACATCGAGTACAAATAGGGAACCTTGAGTAAAAATGTAGGCCATGAGTACAAATGAAACGTACACGTAGAATTGTGGGAGAAAAAATACAAAAGGTGAACACTGAGTACAAATAGGGAACCTTGAGTAAAAATGTAGGCCATGAGTACAAATGAAACGTACACGTAGAATTTTGGGAGAAAAAGTACAAATGTGGACCAACGAGCAAAAATTGGGAACCCTGAATAAAAATCTAGGCCATGTGTACAAATGAAAGTTACAAGTACAGCTGGGTAGCCAAAAGTGAATGATGGGGAGCAACAAGTCCAAATGGGGAGCTACGAGTAAAAACATGTTTATGTTCTAAAAAAAGCTCCTGCCCTTACTTGGTTGTGGCTCCTACTGGCTGCCCGTTACTCTATGAGTTACTATTTGTCTGTGGTTACTCGTGAATATATAATTTCATAACGCCTACCATTCTTCCAGTCAATGATTCATGTGATCTGCTTCCGCTTGTCAACCCACGTGAGGTGTCTTCCTGTTTACCCAGCTGGAACATCATGTTCCAGAAATCCCTGATTGACAGCTCTGTAAAAGGTCAATATGCAAAAATACTGAGTCTTGGCGGAGCCCATTCTTGTCAAGGTCTTAAAATAATTGGATTTCTATTTTCCTCTTCTTAGACTAGTTTCTATACCAAGGTTAAAGAACCCTGGCTGCCCTACTACTTACCTATAGCTGAACTCTTACCTTTTCCAAATGTATTGGCATTATGTAAAATTTAAACAGCCCCTTTTACTTGTAATGATGATATCCACAACGGAGCGAGTGTTTTATATATATATATATATAAGAAAACAAATGTTCAACAGCTATAACGAAAAACTTTCAAGATCAATTTTTTCCGTCATATTTTATTGATGAACGTTTTTCAAAGAACATTTTGCAAACCTTTTGGTTTTGTCCAAGTTTGGAGACAATTGACATATGCAGCCAACTCAATTTTCTAGGATTTTCAAATTTATTTGTACATTGCCTTTTTCCGCTTCTCTCATACTGCCATCTTGGTAGGCCTGTAAAATACGCCGACTACACTTCTGCAGCGGTGTAAGAATCTTGCTACAAAGAAACCACGTATTGGCCACGGGGTGGTAACATGTAATGCTTGTAGACGGTATATCGGTGTTAGAACAGTCAGTGACTAGGTAACTATACTTAGGTTCTATATTGACAAGATGAGCGGCCAGGTGTACCGTTACGGTACCGAATAGACGGCTGTGAAATAACAGTACTAAATTGACATTCGTACCTCCAAGTGTTCGAACATGTTAATGGCCGTATCGCTACGTCTATAGCGGTAGTCGGACCGTTGTGACCCCGCCTTGGTAAAATTTGACGAATTCACGAAACTCTGTTTTAGTTCATTACATGAATGTTTATTTACTTCTATAATTTGTAACTACAGGGTGGAACGAAAAAATTGTCGCCCTAGAAAAGACGACATGATTCCATTTCCGTTTAATGAAAACTAGTTTTCTTTTTTTGTTGCAGACCATCTACTAGTTGGCCAGTTGTGTACAAATCCCAAGAGCGATAGGAGCCTTCTATCATGTCTGAAAGAGACACAATGTTCAACGAGCGAGATCGGAGATGCGCCCCTGTAAAACTACAACTCATGCTCGCTACCGATCCAAGTTATAACAACAGGACCATTGCCAGCACCCTCAAAATGCAATTCTGGATTGCCACGAATAACAGGGACGTGCCCAGGGTGATGAAAACAAAGTTTCCGGCTACGGTTATGGTCTTTGGTGTGGTTTCAAGTGAGGGCTACATCATGCCACATCACATCTTCGAAGTCGGCTTGAAAGTCAACACCAAAGTGTACCTGGATGTGCTGAAGAGTGTGGTGATCCCCTGGTGCAATCAGGTGGCCGGTGGCAGACCCTGGGTGTGGCAGCAGGGTTCGGCGCCGGCCCACAAGTCCAAAGACACCCAGGCTTAGCTTCAGAAGGAGTGTAATGACTTTGTACCCTTCTCTCACTGGACCCCCTCCTCCCCCGACTTGAACCCGCTAGACTACTTCGTTTGGTCATACGTCAAGAACATCCCCAACATGACTCCCGCAACACCAAAACCAGCCTGATCACCGCCATCCACCGAGTATTCGCAGAGCTCTCGCCGGCGCTTGTGTAAAAGGCATGCTCCCAGTTCCAGATCCGTAACGGCTTTTTTAATAAAAGTCTTAAAATAAAGCTGTAGTGTTGTTTCCTTTAGGACGACAATTTTATCGTTTCACCCTGTAGTCACTGGGAGAAAGAAAGTGAGTATGAAAGTTGAGTTGACTGCGTTAGCTGGGCAAAAGAGAAACAACACGAGAAGAAAGAAAGAACTGACGCAGAGCTTGAATTTTCTTTCCATATTTGTTTATTGTTCCAACGTGTTTTTTCGCTGATTCACGTCTAGTGTAAGGGCCCTTTTTGGACCCACCCCCAAAATGGGACTCGTAAATTTTCGTTTCCCTACATCTGCTTGGCTAAAGTTCAACGGATTTCTTTACCTCATCATGTCTTTTAGCCAACTCCCTCAAAACGTGTCGTCCCCTTCCTTCTGTCTGGTGTCAGCAAGAGGAACATCCGTTTCCGCGGGTTCCACATATCGGCAGAAGAACTGGGACCGCCATTTTTCTCTATTCATCCTCAATTAAAGCAGTCATTTACTCATGACCGGCTGACCCACAAGTGCCTTAGCCTAAGTCAACTACTATTCACCCCTACAGACTCTATATCTGCCTTTTTTTCTTATGTTTTCTTCTCTCTCTTCTTTAGAAATTAGCCTTTCGATTTCTTTATAACTTACCATATCAAGTTACAAAGAGAGGCCCAATCCGATCAACTAAATCATCAGGTAATGTCAAGCCCTAATACCTATTTGATTGTTCGACCGTATTCTTTATATAGCTTTTGTCGCAAACCAGGGTCACTTGCGCTGAGATAGCAATACTTGAAACCTTTCAATGAATAGAATCAATAATTTCAAATAGCAATATTTAAAACAATGTAACCTATATGCAAAAAAATGATTAAAACTAAATTTGTGTTAAATAGCAGTACTTAAAACTAAATTGAACTGTTTGAAATAGAACTGTTCTTAAATAGAAATGCTTTGACATTTAACTGTCTGTAAACAAAAACTATACTTATAGTAAACTGAATTGTTTGAAATTTAATTAGAAGTTTAATGACTCAAAAAGGATTGATACGCCGTAAAACAAAACAACCAACCAACCAACCTACACATGCACACACACACGTACACATATATATGTATGCATGTATTGGGCACTCTGGTATCCGGTAAGGCAAAAATGTAAACAAACGCAAGCTACTACATAATCCTATTTACCAACCCCTCCGCTCGGGCACGATATGACACAAGGTCAATTTTTAAGCGGGGTTTATCAGGTTTGAATTCAGAGTTGCCTCACCAAGGCTGAAGAACACAGTCTGTCCCACTATTTACCCATAGCTAGAGGGAGAATAATTGGATTCATACCTTTCCCAAAGGTTATAGGTGCTATGAGAAATGCAATCAATCTCGTCAAGGATTTGAACTCGTGTCGCCGTGTACATTTCCTACGACGATAACCGTTGCACCACGGGCACCTCCTAAAGCTACTACATAATGCCTTATAATTCCCGAGCTGATGTGGTTTACTTATTGGCTGAGCGGTATGATACAAAGTCTAATATAAAGTTGGGCAGGTTTCGTTCTCAGCTTCAAGCACCCTACGTGTCTAGCCACTGTGAAGAGTTGTGTCATCCACGGACAGACTCTTTCGTTGTATCACAACTCTTCAGTGTGGCTAGACACGTAGGACGCTTATATATATATATATATATATATACATATATCTTTCTTTAAGAAAAAACCAAAGACCGGTTAATTTAGGATTATAAATTTATTTCATCCTGTTTTTCAGTTTCTGGTGTAAACCAAAAATAAAATCTGGTTTAACTGGACCGAATAATACCTATATATACATATATAGTAAAGAACTTGCCATTAAATAACCCATAGGCGTTTAATCTTGCATTAAACTTAATAATTAAGAGAATCTTTAATTGATTGTTTTTTACGTTATGTTTATTTACTTCTCCTCATCAGGTTAGTATTGTTCATGAATTTTATTCAATACGAATGAATCAAAATACAAAATCTTTCATTTCTATTATAATAAATTTTTCTCATCAAGATGATCAATTTCACTTTGTAACATACGACGAAAAAAAAAAAATGTGAAAAAAAAAAAAAAAATGAAGACAAAATGATAAAAAAAAAATGTAATAAAGAAACCGTTTAAAATTGATCAATCTTTTTCAGCTCGTCGTATTCAACTGATACGTTTTAAGAAAGATCAAAAATAACTTTTTTCTCTCTCTCTCTCTCTCTCTCTCTCGCTCTTCTTCAGCATGATTTTTATTTTTCCCTTTTTAATTCTTCGGTTTTCGATCTGTGAATTCACACATCTACAGGTACACGTACTTATATAGACAACAATATATATATATATATATATATATATATATATATATATATATATATATATATTCGTCTGCGTCTGTCTGTGAATAAAGGTACCGACACATTGACACATACATAAACAAATTTTCTTCTCTCAATGTGTATCACGTCAGTGTGTATATATAGATGCGTAGACATATTCGTGTATATATATATATATGTATATATATATATATATAAACCGAAAAATGTATCTATCTGTTTTTGTCTGTTTCAATCTCGGTCGGTAAATAGATACATAAATACACTTGAAAATATACTAACAAAAAAGAGAATAAACAGCTTCATATACGTATATATAAAGATGCAAAGCCCCCATATATATATATATATATATAGAGAGAGAGAGAGAAAGAAAGAAAGAAAGACTGTGCATATGCGAGGTAAACGTCGATTAATAAATGCAAATATACATATCTATACAAATTAATATATATATTTCAAAATTCATATAGATGCACGAATGCATATATATATATATGTGCATATATATATATATATATATATATATATATATATATATGTACTTATCTATGCCAATGAACTTGTATATATATATATATATATATATATATATATATATATATATATATATATATAAAAGTTTGCCTAAAAGCGTACATAGATACTTATATACGCACCCATACGTGTATGTATGTGCATATGCATCTATATGCCCACGTGTTTATGAAAATATGTTCGTGAGTGTATGAATTTATTTGCTTGCATGTGTATGTGCAGAATCTTCCCCGAGACATTTAGTTTTATTAGAAGATGAAAAGTGAAAAAAGAGAAAGTTAAAAAAAAAAAAGTTTGAATATAGATATGCATTGGTAATAAAGTAGGTTATTCTGTCTTCTCGACAATTTAAAAACAGTCTCAACAGTCTATTTAAGCCTTTGTTCGTTTTCACATTTCTGTTGAGGGGAGTTTCCCTGGCGTAGTGGTTTACGTGCTAGTGTGCGACACTATAGTAGGTGAGTTCGAGCTCCAGTTGAGCTATTGCGTTCCCTTTCGGACTAATACCCTTAAGAAAGGAATGAATTCCCTTATCCCCACCCGAGCTATGGGTTAAATATTATCATTACTGTCTACTGGCCCATTAAACGGGAAGGTAGAGTGTTCACCAATGACCCAGGAGACCAGGGTTCAATCCCAAGTCGAGTAAGACCAAAGACTCAATAAATGGTACTTGATGATGCCTTATTTAACACTCAGCATTATAAGGTTCGTATCAAGGGTAAAGTGAAGCAATCCAGGTAAAGGACTAGCGTCCTCCCCTACACTTCGGTGTTGTAGCTATTGAAAAGGGAGCCCTCGGGTAACCCTTGGGTCACCCTTGACTACGGTTGCCAACTTTACATACTTACTTACTGTTCTTCTGTAAGGATGTTTTTACCGTTGAATAACCCACGAAAGTTGATATGCCCTTAAACAAAAACAAAAAACAATAAAAAGAAAAATAAAAAAACAAGACCGAACTACATTTCCGTTGAATTTTCTGTGATTTGTACGAATAATACAAATAAAAAATTCGAAAATAAAAACTGAAGAAAATGATCCTTGAGGGAGAGTCCTCACAGTGTGGAGGCTAAGGAGCTGGGCAGTGACAACGTAATTAGCATGTTCAAACTACAGTCTTGCAATTATTTTCACTTTCAGACTAATAGTCTTTGGAAAGGTATGACCTTCCTTACCCACCAGCAAGAGATTAAATTGTAGCATCACTGTCTTTCTACAAAGATGGATTTGGCATTAACTAACCCATGAAGGTTGATAAACTGTTAAAAACAGAATACAATCAAACTTAATCAAAATGATCTACCTACCTCTGTTTGTCCGTGCTTATGAATCATCTTCATTCCCATCATAATCTTTCTCTCTCTCTCTCAATCTCTTCATTTCGATAAATCACTCAATTTTCACGAGCCTTGTGCCAATCTTGAGTTATTTATTAATTGTTTATTTACCTTTTCTCTTTCATAAAATTCCTCATTTATGGTTTGCTCAGTTGGCTGGAGATGTGGAATACACCGACTGCTTCTCTGTAGAGGGGTAAGACCCCCCCGCCCAACGAGTGTCCTAAATATTACATTAAAAAATTTGATGGTGAGGTTCCAGTAAAGCTGGAACTTTGGGGAATATGGAGTACTCCTTCACTTGATTACTTCCCTGTCCCCTCTGGCCTTGAGTGTTAGCATCTGATAGGGTCCTATCTATGGGTCAAATAGAACTAAACTATGTACTTATGCTAAACTGAACTGTTTGAAATAGAACTGCTTTTTGAGTTTAAAACTGTGGACTTATCATAAATTGAATTGTTTGAAATAGAAGTGTTTTGGTCTTTGATACTGTGTACTTATGTTAAGCTGAATTGTTTGAAATAGAACTGTATATATGTATGAAAATGGATTCGGGATTAATTAACCTACAATATTGATATGCCCTGAATTCAAACCAAATCAAACCAAACCAAAATCTTTTTATTTGCCAATTTATTTCGATTAGTGACCATGGAAATCTGATCCCTCTGATAAAATATAACAGGGATTTTTCCGAGCTGTATCTGTGTCAGTACTATTATATAGCAGCACTACTGGGAGTTTTACAAAACGCCTGGTAAAAAAGCTATATGGGATCATAAACAGGACTTTCTAGTCATACGTTTATTTTGGTCATAGTTCTTGGTAAGTCATCTAGACAGCATCCAGTGTCCGCACAGAGCTGATGAATGTTACTTTTTGCTAGACAACCAATGTAGTTGTGTACAAGTGGAGGAGTTCATAAGACAACGTCATTTACGAGTTCACTTTTTCTTTTTCGTCAATGCCCAATATATCTTCCTTGTCTCACTTGGACGTTTGTGAGATGGGAAGTAAGTGGCCGCACAGTCGTTATTTTTATGGGTGTTACTTCCAGGATTTGTCAAAAAAAAACATAATGAAGCATCCTTGAGTAGCTCTCATCTAGCTTTTTCTTCTGATGTTTCGTTAGAGTCCAAATGGTGCAACTCTGCTATAGTACTGATATGATTAGAGCTTGGATGGATACTTGTTTAATTTAATCAGAGATATCAGATATTCATATTGGCCGTTAACCAGCCAATATCAGTTTATACTTTACGTATACTTACAATGACATCGCTTTCATTAGATGAGATATTGCTTTCAAGATATATGAATTGGTCTACTAATTTTATTTATTTCTATATCATCTCCACAACATTTATATCCTCTTGTCGGCGAAGCTTAGGGTTAGTGACTTAGGGTTAGTGACTGTACAGGTTTCTTCAAATCGAACATTTTTTAAAAATTTTAAATTGAAATCTCTTGTTTATTCTTGCTCGGCAAGTTATCAAGTCTAATTATGTTGTAAATACAGTCAGCCAGCCCTATTGGCTGGGGTTGTAGAATACACCACCTGCACCCCTGTAGGGAGGTAAGAACCTCCCAATGAGTGTCTGGATATAAGACTAAACCATTAGATGGCGAGGCTCCAATTCTGAAACTTTGAAGAATATGGAGTGCTTCTTGATAGCCATTACTCCCTAATCCACTCTGACCTAGAGTAGTAGTAACTAATAGGGTCCCTTCTAGGGGTCAAATAGAACTCCTTGAACATTTAACTGTGTAAACAAATGACTAATGTTGAATAGAATTGTTAGTGTTCAATAGCAATATTTGGAACCATTTAACTGTGTGCAAATAAAACTATCTGTGTGAAATACTTGAAACCGTTTGACTGTATGCAAAACTGTTTGTATTACATTGCACCATTTGACTGAGTGCAATTGTGTTGGATTATTAGTGTTAAATAGCAATACTTGTATCCACTCTACTGTGTGCTAATAAACGATTAATGTCAAATAGAATTATCATATTTACCAACCCCTCCACTCGGGTAGGATATGACGCAAGGTCAATTTTTAAGCGGAGTTTAACAGGCTTGAATTCAGAGTTTTCATTCTCTTAGACTAGTTGCCTCACCAAGGCTGAAGAACCTAGTCTGTCCTACTATTTTACCCATAGCTGGAGGGAGAATATTTGGATTCATACCTTTCCCAAGGGTATTAGTGCTATTTGAAATGCAATCAGTCTCGTCCAGGATTTGAACTCGTGTCACCGTGTCCATATCCTGCGACGATAATCATTACACCACGGGCACCTCCATTGTCAAATAGAATTATCAGTGTCACATAGCAATACATGAAACCATTCAATGGTGTGCAAACAAATTGGCTATAATTCATTTAAAAATAAGATTACCTACAGAGTTTTCCTTCTCCTAGACTAGTTGCCTCACCAAGGCTGAAGAACTCAGTCTGTCCTACTATTTACCCATAGCTGGAGGGAGAATAATTGGATTCATACCTTTCCCAAGGGTATTAGTTGGCGTATTGTAAGCCCATTCGATAGGGTAATATATATTATTCTAGTATAGCTTAGTATATTTGATCTTAGTACCGTGTAAATTTGGTGTTTTTATATAAAAAGCTTTTTCTCCAGCCGTTTAGTTAGCGTCCATGTAGTGCATCCATACAACAGTATCGACACGATCGCTGTTTGGAAGAAACTGCGTTTCATTTTATGGGTCAGGTCTGGCTTCCATATGACCGATAGCCTAATGATAGCTGTCCATGCCTTTGTTAGTCGCGTGCCGATGTCTGTCTCGGTCGATGAGACACTGCTTTCTATGCAGGTGAACTTGCTGCGAGCAATATTGAACAGATCCTGGAGGCAACACCCCACAAAGCAGCAGCTGTACGTCCACCTACCTCCCATCACGAAAACTATCTAAATTAGACGAACCAGGCATGCAGGTCACTGCTGGAGAAGTATGGACTAGCTCATAAGTGATGTACTCCTATGGACCCCTTCACATGGCCGATCAAAAGCAGGGCGACCAGCTCGAACGTACATACAGCAGCTCTGTGAGAATACGGGGTGTAGCCCATCGGACTTGCTGGAAGCGATAAACGATTGGGAGAGGTGACGAGAAAGGGTCAGAGATATCCGTGCTGATTGTTCGACAAGATGATGATCATATAAAAAGCAAATTCTTATTTTTAGTCTGGAACAACTAATAAAAAGTTGGACAAGTATTAAATTTTGGTTAAATTAAAATCAGGCTATTTAACGCGCGATATTTTTAGATATTACAAATACTAAAAAAACAAGAAAATTAGTGCGCATTATAAATGATTATCATAATTTTTTTACCGAATTTCTTCGTCCAAAGTTAGATGTGCGTGTTATACATGAGCGCGTGTTATGTACAAATAATCGCTGTTATTTTTGTCGATTGAAGTATTGATTGCTGTAAACAGCCTCTCATCGCTCTTTTTTCGTATATTCTTCGGGTCTCTGAATTGGCATAACCACACAATCCTCAATACAGGTGAACGCTCTTTCTCCTTCACTGTCTACATAATTTCTCGAGTGTAAGGCTTTGTATTATTGTCTTTTATTCGAAATATTTTTAGAAGATGACGAAGCGGGTGAAAAGGAATTTACTTAATCGTCACTTAGAATCAGCGAATGAGAATGAAGACATTCTTTCATTAAAAATATAGGTTATTCATCTATTTTGAGAAAACACGCACACGCACACGCACATATATATATATATATATATATATATATATATATATATATATATATATATATATATAAAATTGAATTAACGTATAATACAATTATAATTATTTATATATTATATAAATTATATTAGATTTACAAAGAAAATAAGACTATGCAAATTACACACAGAGACGGAAAAATAAACTCACGCGCTTATATATATATATATATATGTGTGTGTGTGTGTGTATAAAATATATATATGTGTGTGTGTGTGTGTGTGTATGTGTGTGTATGTATGTATGTATATATATAAAGGAATATGTGTGTATGTGTGTATATATATGTATGTATATAATATATATATATATAAATGTGTGTGTGTGTGTGCATGTATGTGAGCGTGTATGTATGTATATATATATAAAATACATATATGTGTGTGTAGGTATATCTGTGTGTTTATATATATATATATGTGAGCGCGTGAGTGTGTATAAAGAGTCAGAGAGAGAGAGAGAGAGAGAGAGAGAGAGAGAGAGAGAGAAAGATTTGTTTTTATCAGTGTGTCTTATTTCCTAGCGATATCGAATCTCTTTCTCCTTGTCTTTTGTTGAAAAACTTGACAATTAACCTTTTAGCCTTCAAGCCCAAATATTTGATTGTTTTACGACTTGCACCTTAATGCTTAGAAAATATCCTGATACTTTTCGCAACATTTACTTGTCCTATTTAGGCATGTATCTAAAAAAAACTGGTAGGTCTTCAATAGCTAAGAAGAGACACATTAGTTGTTTAACTTATCCCTTGTCTTCTTCTTCTTCTTCTCTCTCTCTCTCTCTTTCTCTCTCTCTCACTCTCTCTCTCTCTTTATTTCACACGCATACATGTGTGAATAAATATACAGGGTATTGAAATAAAAATAATATTTTGATGGCTGTTCCTTTATGATATGATTTTGGAGTTCGATTCCATCTGGGTGCCTCATTTATAAGGCCCTTGTGCCATATCTTAGCAAACCTCTTAGTAAATTACTACACTTGTTCGCCATCCTTTTCAACACATCGCAATCTTCTCCAACTCGTCTCCGTAATATCAATACTGCTTTTTTAATAAAGATACTCCCGTAGAAATTTTAATGTTTTTTAATTGTGAGATTTCCATATGATCGATAAGCAGTCGATCGCAATCCTTATATATAAGGATTTCTTAACTTTTCATCGCTGTCAGCTATCATCATTCACGTGTGGAAAATGATCTTGACTTGTTATCTTCGTCGATTGATTGGATGGGTTTTAAGGCATATCAACTCTTAATAGTTACTTAATTCCACATCCTATTTATTCATATATCAAACATATGATTTATACAAAAATAGTTTGTACAGGGTGGAACGATAAAATTGTCGTCCTAAAGAAAACAACACTACAGCTTTATTTTAAAACTTTTATAGAAAAAATTAATTCAGGTAAATAGATTATGTAGTAGGGCTGACATCTATTCAATGTAGCCGTCTTCAGCCTCAATCACCGCCTCGATACGTATCCGGAACTGGGAGCATGCCTTTTCCACAAGCGCCGGCGGGAGCTCTGAGAATACTCAGCGGATGGCGGCGATCAGGCTGGCTTTGGTGTCATGGGAGGTCATGTTGGTGATGTTCTCGACTAATGACCAAACGAAGTAGTCCAGCGGGTTCAAGTCAGGGGAAGAGGGGGGCCTGATGGACTTGATTAGCCTGAGGTACTTTGTCTTCTCAGTCAAGATCTGGCTTGTCTGGCGCCTGTAGGACCTACACTTCAAGTCCTCCTTCACACATGCATTCACAGTTGGGTGTGAGACGCCTAAATCTCTGGCAATCTGCTAGGGAGTTTCATCAATGATTGCCTGGACTTTTTCGATGAACTCCTTGGTCCAGGTCTTCCTGGCGGTGTCCTTCCGCTCCACCATCTCCAAAGGGTCGTCTGATGCGTTGAGCTGCGCCCTCAAGCGTTGAACCGTGCGGATTTGCATTTTGAGCGTGCTGTTGTCATAACTTGGATCGGTAGAGAGCATGAGTTGTAGAGCGACGCATCTCCGATCTCGCTCATTGAACATTGTGTCACTTTCAGACATGATAGAAGGCTCCTATCGCTCTTGGGATGTGTACACAACTGGCCAACTAGTAGATGGTCTGCAACAAAAAAAAGTAAACCGGTTTCCATTGAACGGAAATGGAATCATGTCGTCTTTTCTTGGGCGACAATTTTATCGTTCCACCCTGTACTTAACATTCTTAAATAAGCCAAAGCTCATTTGTTTACACACAGTCCAATGTTTATACATTTGATGTGTAAAGTTTATACGTAATTACATCTAATTAGTTTACTCACAATAACGTATTAGTATTGTTTGCAATTGTTTGTAATCCGGCTCAGTGGCTAGTGAGTAGAGTGTTCGCCAATGGCCTGAGAGACCAGGGTTCTATCCCAGGTCGTGTCATACCAAAGACTTAAAAATCGTATTTGATACTTCCTTGCTTAACACTCAGCATTATAAAGGGTAAAATGGAGCAATCTCTGCCAAAAAGTAGCGCCCTCCACTACACCTCGGTGTAGTAGCTGTTGAAAAGGGTGCCTTCGGGTCACTCTCGACTAAGGTCACCAGCTTTATTTACTTTTACTTATTGTTTGCACACAGTTAAGTTGTTCTAAGTATTACTATTCAATACAAACAATTGTATTCAACATTATTCATTCGTTTGCACAGAGTTAAATGTTAGATATGATTGTAAACGAATTGTTTTTAGGTTACAATTTTAACAAACCAGAGCTCATCTGTCTGCACATCAATGAATGTTCTATTTGGTCCATAGATGAAATCCTTGAGTAAATCTCGGAGCAATGGCAAAGAAGGGTGTGGGCACTCCACATTCTTCCATGCTTAAAATCTTCAGGACTGGATTCTCACCGTCCGATGTGTTAGTGTCATATCCAAGACACACGTAAGGTGGGATCTTACCTCTCTGCAAAGATGCAGTCAGCATGTTCTACAGTACCAGCCGACTGGGCTGCGGCTCTATGTAGGCAAATCTGTTTTTAACGTCATTGTGTGAAATTATTTTTGGTCAACTTTATTTGGTGCTTCAAAGGTTTTGCAATATTTGGTAACGCGAGGCACAATTCAGCAGTTCCAAATGCTTTTGCCAACGTGCAGATGACGAATTATGCTGGACTACTCTTCGAGTGCTACAGGTGGAATTCGCGGTTTTAGGCCTACCTGGTCTTTCCTGAATGTCAAGTTTTCCGCAACACGAGCGAAATTTCTTAAGCCATCTCGTTGTCGTACGGCACCTTCACCTGCCCTTTAGTCTTTCGCTCCACAAATGTTTTTTTGTTGTTGTTGTTGTTTCCGCGGTTTTATGGCTTTGTTCGAACTTTATAAGTTCCTGAATTAGACTACATTACACATTCATCTCTGCTGCTTTCATATCACAGATGGAATAACGCAATGAACAACGTTTCAACGTAGCAACTACTCAAGAATATATATATATATATATAATTTGCTTTGTTTGCTTTCTTGTTTATATCAGTATTCCAAGTCCTTAGTAGTGTAGGAAGACTAGATTTGTTTAAAAATTCCTGACTTTAAGCGGAGATCGACCATCGACTAGAATCTCTTGTTGGAATTCCTGTGTATGTTTGTCTCTACTTGTTTAAGGGAAAAATGTTCCATTTTTTGTCATCCACCTTCAAGACAAGCAACTCGCAAAATAAGAACACCTGTGTTTGGGGAAATCTACTGCAAAATAGAATGAATACATTAAAATAGGATTAAAAACGAAGAACAGAAGAAAAAAAAATGCTTGACCTTCATCCTGTCTTCTCCCCACCACCACCACCACCCCTCTCTTGCCTGAACAGTCAAACCGGCAGCAGCAGCAGCAGCAGCAACAGCAGACGTCAAAGATTTTGCATCTTGTCTTCTGACATAAAAGAAGAAAAAATGATAGTCTACATTCAAAATATAAAATGTTTTGACGGGTTTTATTTTAATTTTTATGCTGTTGCTTTTCTTTTTCTTTCACCCCCCCATTCTTTTTTCTTCAATTTTTAGGGCACTCCATTATTTTTCCGCTCTTTTTTCTCTGGTGACTTTTTTCTCCTTTTTTTGTACCGTCTATTATTTTTGCGTCGAAAGAATTAAATCACATTAAAAACGTCGGCAGGTGGAGAGAAGAAAAAAAAAAAGTAAGGCGAATGAAATGAGAAATATCTTTTTTTTCAAAATTGCATTCGAGATTGGAGGAGAATAGAGAAAAATAGGATAAACAGGTTTTAAAGAGGTCATAGAATTTATGATAAGAAGAAGAAGAAGAAGAAGAAGAAGAAGAAGAAGAAGAAGAAGAAGAAGAAGAAGAAGAAGAAATTAGGATGAAAAACTGGAGGAAAAAATCAAAGTGTGGGGAAGACAAAGAAATGTTTGATTGATAAAAAAAGAAAACAGAAAAAATAAAAATATAAAGGAAAGAAAGAAAAGGAAGAGGAGCGTAAAATTCTTTTTAAAAATGGAAAAAAAAAGTTGAAAGAAAAGGGAGATAACAAGAAGCTTTGTTAAAATGAAAAAAAAAAAATAATGATAACCTGAGAAAATAAAAGATAAATAAGAAAAAAACAGAGAAGAAAAAATCTGAGAAAGATGAACCAGATAAAAAAGAAAAAAAAGCCTAAAAATAATACAAAAGAAAATTAAAAGAAAGCGTAAAAGGAAGTGAAAGATACAAACAAAAAATAAAGAGAAGAAAAAATGAAAAAAAAAGAGGAAGAAAAGGTAAAAAAAAATGAAGTATGCAAAATTATGTAAGAGAAAAAGAAATATTTGAAAAGAATCTAAAAATGAGAAGTAAAAATAATAAAGGAAAAAAAGAAGCAAGAACAATAAAAGGTAAAAAATAAATAAAAACCTAAAAGAACCATTATTAAAGAGAAGCAAAAATATTTGAAAGCAAAAATAAAAGTAGAAAAATGAAGGGTTAAAAAAAGTGAAAAATATGCAATAGAAGTTTTTAAAAAAAGACGAAAAAACGTTATGGAGGAAAAGAAGAAAAAACTGGAAGCAAAAAAATAGAAGATAGAAATAAGCAGGAAGAAAAGTGAAAAGTAAGAAAATAAGGAAGAATTTAGAAGGAGGCAAGGTTAAAACAAAATGAAGAATATTAAAAAAAAAAAACTAAAAGAAAGAAAAGTAAAATAGAATGAGGAAGAAGTGAAAGGAAAAATGGTAAAAATAATGAAGAAACAATTGAAAAGAAAAAGAGAAAAAAATGAGATAAGAAATAATAAAAAGGAGGAGGAAAGGGTAAAAAAAAAACCCAATAAGACAAAAGAAGCAGAATTGAAGGGAAGAAATATTTGATAAAGAAAAATTAAGCAACAACAACAAAACACACAATAAAAAAGACGGGAAGGAACAGAAGGAAAGGATAAAGAAATTGTTAGGAAGGAAGAAGAAAAAATAAATCGAAGAAGCAGATGTGGAATGATGAGGACGACGAACAAGTAAAATTGACTATTCCTCGACGAGTGAAACTGAAAACATAAATAAATAAATAAAATGGAATTATGGTAAGCGTTTAGCATCGACACTGAACCGCCATGAAAATTGAAAAGCGATTGTCGATCTCATTTTTATTCTATTTAGTCGTTTTATTACCCCCCCCATTTTTTTAGAAATTTCATAATTTCCATTTTTTTTTAATAATATGTTATTACTCATTCTTTTATCTTTCTTTTTTTCTCTCTCCAAAACGAGTACACATAAAAACATTCATACAACTATCAACTGATTTCGGGGTTTTTATGTCAGTTAACTAGAGCAGAAGAAGACGCCAAACACAGGTACACATCCTACCATCTAACCTACATTTAATCTAGCAGAAAATAGGTCAAGTCGATTTATTTGGTTGGTTGGTTGGTTGGTTGGTTTTAAAGGTATTAGTGTTGATATACCATAAAACATCAACTTCTGTTGGTAATTTAATGCCATATCCTGTTTATACATATATGTGTATGAAATATATATGATTTGTAAACGAAAGGTTTGTTGGTAACATTTTTAAACGAGCTGGAGCTCATTTGTTTGCCCACAGATCATCATCATCATCATCATCATCATCATGTCGTGCCGTTTGTACGAATATCCCTGACCCTCTCTCGCCACTTCTCCCTATCGTTCATCACCTCCTGCAGGTCTTCAGGGCTACATCCTGTATCCTCACCTAGCTGCTGTATGTATGTTCGAGCTGGTCGTCCTGCTTTTGCTCGGTCATATGTGGGGGTCCATAGGAATACATCACTTATGAGCTCCTCTCTGCTTCTCCAGCAGTGTCCTGCGTGTCTGGTTCGTCTAACTTGGATAGTCTTCGTGATGGGAGGCCGATGGCCGTATAGTTGGTGCTTTGTGGGGTGTTGCCGTCTAGCTTCTTCTCCAGCCGTCTTGTTAGTGTCCAAGTGGTGCATCGATACAGCAGTAGCGACACGACCGCTGCCCGGAAGAAACTGCGTTTCATTTTATTGGTCAGGTTTGATTGCTATTTATTGCGAGAACACAGTCAAATAGTCCCCAGTATGCTTTCTAACACAAATAATTCAATTTAATATTATTCATTTATTTACACGCAGTTAGATAGTTTCGTGCATGGAAATTTAACACTAATAATTCAATTTGATATTAATCATTCGTTTGCTCATCGATAAATCGTGTCAAGTATAGCTATCTAATACTGATGATTCAATTTCATTTTAACTATTTGTTTGCACATAGTTAAAGGATTCCACCAAAGACCTTAAAATGGTACTTGATAACTACTCGCATAACACTCAGCATTATAAGGTACGCATCAAGGGTAAAGTGGAGCAATCCAGGGAAAGGAGTTGCGCCCTCCCCTCCATCTCGGTGTAGTAGCTATTGAAAAGGGAGCTGTCCGGTTGCCCACGACTATGGTCGCCAACTTATGTATGACTATCTAACACCAATAATTCAATGTAGTATTTATCATTTGAAATAGTTTCAAGTAGAGGAAATTATCAAATTGTTCAGTTTGACTTATACGTGAGACTCTAATGGGTACTACTACTCCGGGTCAGAGTGAATCTTAGAAATGGTATTAAAGGGTACTTCTCATTCTCTAAAATTTCCGGACTCAATCCTCATCATCAGATGGTATTGTGTCACATCTAAGATACTTGTTCATGGGAGGGAGTCTAGCAAATCTGCAAAGATGTAATCTTCGTATTCTACTGCCCCCGTCGGCAAGTCTGAACGATTTATTTACAAATGGTAATGATTCTGACGACCAACGTGGCAAAAAAAAAAAAAAAGGAAAAAAGCAAGTTATCTCGTCCAATCCTTCAGTCATCTAAATTTGTTTGAATCCGTTCTTTGATGTAAATATTTCATTAGCCATTATCATTTGTATCTCTGTCAATACATGTCACAACTTTCCTCGCCAGTCATCCAGATATTGAATCTAACCAAAATTTGACATTTTATTTCACTTTGGAGAAGCAGACGATATCCCAGAGAAACTATAACTTAAAAACTACGTCGGGGATTTCCTGTTTCTTGCAAATACATCTGCTCAAGCCGAATCCCCACTGCATAGACTGGAGCAGGGAGCAAGAGGCATTGGTCTCTACGTAAACTCAGATAAAACAGGTTTCATATATTTTAAACAAGATGATGCCAACTCCTTATTAAATGGCAAGCCAATGAAATTAGAAGACCAATTTTTATATCTCGGTAGCAATATCTCATCTAAGGTAAGCGATGTCAACATAAGCATGGGTAAAGCATTAGCTGGTTTTGACTGGTTAACGGCCAATATGAAAATCTGATATCTCTGATTAGATTAAACAAGTATTCATCCAAGCTGTAATCGTGTCAGTACTATAGCATAGTTGCACCATTTGGACTCTAAGGAAACGCCAGTAGAAAAAGCTAGATGAGACCTGCTGAAGGATGTTTCATGGTGCTTTTTTTTACAAATCCTGGAAGAAACACCCATCAAAACAACAACTGTACGGCCACTTATCTCCCATCTCACAGAGTTCCAAGTAAGACAAGGAAGATATGTTTGGCACTGATGATAAAGAATAAGTGAACTCGTAAATGTCGTTGTCTTATGAACTCCTCCACTTGTACACAACTACGTTGGCAGTTACATTAATCAGCTTCGTGCCGACACGGGTTACCGTCTAGATGACTTACCAAGAACTATGACTAAAATGGACGGATGACTAGAAAGTCCTGTTTATGATCCCATATAGCTTTTTTCAGACGTTTCGTAATAACTCAAAGTGATGCAGCCATCTAATAGTTCTGACACAACTACAGCTTGAAAAAAATCCCTGTTATTTTTTTATCTGGGGGATCAGATTTCCATATGGTGGTTAATCGAAATAAAAAAAAATTGGTTTGGTTTTAGGACACATTAACCATTGTAGGTCATTTAATACCAAATCCATATTTATACATAAAACAGTTCTATTCCAAACAATTCAGTTTAGCATAAATATAGTTCTTTGTTTACTCACAGTTAAATGTTAAAACTGCTTTATTTCGAACAATTCGATTTAGCATAAGTACATCGTTTAGTTCTATTTGACCCATAAATAGGACCCTATCAGGTGCTACCACTCTGGGCCAGAGAGAACCTGTGAGCAATGGCATTGAAGTGGTACTCCACATTCGCCAAAGCTCCAGCATTACTGAAACCTCACCATCAGATTGTTTAGTATCATATCCATGACTCGTTGGTAGGGTCTTATATCCCTGTAGAGATGCAATCGGTGTATTCTACAGCCAGAGCCAACCTGGTAAGCAAATATTAAGAGAAATTTCAAACAAATCCAATGGACCATATAGTTATTAATATAATTTACAAATCAAACAAATCATAGCCCGTTGGAAAGTGATATGCCATTAAAAAAATAAGCTAAACTAATATTGAATATGTGAGTCTATCGTTTCATGTTACAGGTAAAAGCTCTGCAATACCGTTACGTAATGGCTAAAGTAGTGGACTGCAGCTTTGAAGTAAATGAGTTCGAACTCTAGTCACGCTATGAAATTTACTTTCCTGACGATCACCAAACGTTTTACATAATTGATGACAAATCTCTTAATACAAGGAGAACATACAGTAGAATGTTGTATACCGTAATACCTATACAAATATACCCTTACATGCGGAAGCATCATTAACCGTTGATGACGACTTCAATAACGAACGAATACACTTCTTTACAAAAATATATCTTTTACACATTATTCTTGAAAGGGTTATGTTGGTTGTGTGTGAGAGATGAGTTGGAGACGGGGACAGACTGCTATATTGACCCAAAGTTCTTCTGACCATAGCAGCACTCCTTCCTTATCTTGGCTGGGGTTGGTCAACCGTGGGTCACTGAGGACCCAAAGCCCTCTGTCTGCCACTGACTCTCACTTCGGCATCTTGCCTCCAACTGACTCAAACCGCCAGGGCAACTGGTTATATTATTGTCTAACATCCACCTGCTTCCGTTGTTCTTTCGCTTATTTACACAGGTGCATCTCTTGATTGACAGCTCGGTCGAGGGTCAATATATAACAAGAACAATAATTTGTAAAAGAGATTTCGTTTGATATAGCTAGGATAGTGAGTTCAATTCTCACTGAGTGTCTTTTTATTGTACCGGTGAGTCAGAATAGATTTTTAAGTAATCATAATTTTCGACAATCGATTCATGGTTTATTTGGTTTCTTTGTTTAATGGCATATCAATCTTTATGGGTTATTTAATGCCATAAACATCCTTGTAGATGGAGAGTAATATTGCTATCTAACTAATAGTTAGGTGAATAAGGAAATTTAATATCTTTCCCATGCCTGACGTCAAAAGTAAACATTATGGTGTGACTGAAGTTTGAACTCATTACGACGATGTCACAGTCTTTCACGTTAGCCACTGTCACGTGACTTTCCCCACTCTAGGTTTGTGGTGCTCAATAAATGAAATATCCGGGTGATTTTTTTCATATTGGCGAATGTCTGTGTCAAACTAACCGATGAACTGATATCAGAAGATAGGTACGTCTCTGGTGGTGCAATGGTTAGTGAGCTCGACTAGCAAACCTACACGAGTGAGTTCGAGTCTCATTTGGTGCCCCTTTCGTATGGCCTTGTGCCTCATCTAAGTAAAATGCTTAGTAAATTACAAATTCATCGAAAGAGCACTGGTGCGGTTTTGAATTCAGCTATTTTTTATTCTTCTAGATTGGTTGCCTTACCAAAGCTAAAGATCCCAGTCTACACTAATAATCAATGTGCTTAGCGTAACGGTTGTCTTTGAAAATAGCATCGGCATCTCGAATTCTAATTCTGGATGAAGCTTTTGGTGTTTCTCTTTGCGCTAAGGCCCTTTGGAAAGAGATGGCTCCATCTTTTTTTTGTCCTTCCATCTATGGATAAATAGTTGGTAAGACAGGGTTCTTTGGCTCTGGTTATGCAAACAGTCTAGGAGAAGGAAAACTCACAATTCAAAACAGTTTTACTCCTCTTGAAATCAGCCTTGTGTCACATCCAGCTTATGGTGGATAGGTTGGATGGATACCAACTTTTAATCTGTAGCTAAGGCAAAAAGATAAGAATTAAAGTTCTTTCCGAAGTTTACTAGCATAAAAAAAGCGTAATCAGCATCGTACAGGAATGGTTTGGTTTGGTTTCTTTATTTAATGGCATATCAACTCTTTTTAGGTTATTTAATGCCAAGTCTATTCTCTTAGAAGAACAGTAATGGTACTATTTAACCCATAGGTGGGAGGATAAGGGGATTCATACCTTTCCCAAGGGTATTTGCCCGAAAGTGAACATGATAGCGTGACTGAAGTACGAACTCGCGTACTACGATTCCGCAGTCCATCACTTTAACCATTACACCACGGGGACACCCGCGTACAAGAATTGAACCCGAGTCCATCACCTAACGAACATAAGCACGCACACTCACACGCTTCTTCTTCTTCTTCTTCTTCTTCTTCTTCTTCTTCTTCTTCTTCTTCTTCTTCTTCTTCTCTCTCTCTATATATATATATATGAAGCAAAAAAGTATTAGGATTCAATCCTTGTCATCTAACCAAACCAAATCACATACAGCACGTATATATATATATATATATATATACGTGCTGTATGTGTGCGTGTGTGTGTGTGTGTGTGTGATGTATCTTGCTAACAGGGGTATGCTACTGAATAATTTACTATTTTGTTGTCTGCAGAGAAATCAGGATTTTCTCTCAGGAAGTAAAGATGACCAATGCTAAAACCAGGATAGCGATAGGAAAACTGAGAAACCAGCAACTGTGGCTGACTGAGTCGAATATTAAAACATGCAAACAGTTCAGGGAATATTTGTCAACTTATACATGTTTTCTAATGCTTTTTTGTTTATTAATCATTATTCATCAATATTTTTTTTTCTTTATTTTTTTTTCTTCGTCTTTTCTTTCACTTTCATTTCTACCTTTGTTGTTTAATTTTTTTTTTTTTTGCTCTGACACAAGTTATTTCACAATTTTCAACATTATTCTATTTCAATTTCTTTCTGATTTGTTGTATCTTTTTGTCTACTTTCTTCTTTCATCCCTTTTTTCTTGTTCCTTTTTTTAATTCATACTTTCCTTTTCTTTTTTCTCGCCTTCATTTCCTTATTTCAGCTTCTTTTCTTTTTTTCTCGCTTTCTTTCCTTTTGCTTTTATATCTCTTTGTTTGTTTCCTACTTTTTCTTCTTTCTTTCTTTTTGACTTTATAATATTTACCACCCTCTCAGCTCGGGCAGGATATGACGCAAAATCATTTTTTTAGTGGAGTTTAACAGGTTTGAATTCAGAGTAGTACTTCTCCTAGACTAGTTGCCTTACCTAGGCTGAAGAACTCAGTCTGTCCTACTATTTACCCATAGCTGGAGGGAGAATAGTTGGATTCATACTTTTCCCAAGGGTATTAGCAGTATGTGAAATGCAATCAGTCTCGTCTTGGATTTGAACTCGTGTCGCCGTGTCCATTTCCTACGACGGTAACCATTACACCACGGACACCTTCTTTTTGACTTTATACCACTATACATCTGTTTCTTTTTATTCTTCCATCCTTACTATAATCTATTCTTTCTTTTCAATCTCTTTGCATTCATGACCCTTTTTTGTGTATCCTTCTTTAATTTTTTACTTCCCATTTTCTTTCATACTTTATTTTTCCTTTGTTACTTTTTCTCTGTTTTTTTCCCTTTTCTTTATTTCTATTTGCCTTTACAACACTTTTTATCCACTTTCACCCTTTCTTCTCTCTATCATTCCTTACTTTCTTCTTTTTCTTTCTTTTCTTTCATTTTTTTGTCACTTTCTCTTTCTTTTTATTCCCCTTTTTCTCTTAGCTTTTATGTCATTTTCTTCCATTTTTAATCTTTTCCGTTCTTTTTTTTTCTTTTTCTATATAGTTTTCTATCTAAATTTTCATATAACTTTCTATTCCGCTTAAAAATTGACCTTGTGTCGCATTCTGCTTATACGGAGGCGTAAAAAATACATATAACTCTCTTTTTGAGCACGTATCATATCTCAATAACAACAAGCTTGTCTCCTTTTTGTCTATATCGTGGAGCAATGCTATGTTATCAAACTTGTCCCTCTTGGCTATATCCATGATACGATAACTTTTAAGTATGTTTTACTGCACCCTAAATATTTAACAACATTCAGCAAGCCCTTCCTCTTGACCCCAAATCAAATCTTGCCCAGTCGGTTAGGGCTGTAGAATACACTGACTGCTTTTCTGCGGAGGGGTAACATCCCCACCCCAACGAGTGCCCTGGTTTGACCCTAAACAATCTGACGATTAGGTTCCAGTAATGCTGGAGCTTTAGGGAATGCGGAGTACCCCTCTATAGCCATCTCTCCCAGGTCTACTCTGGCCTGGAGTAGTAGCACCTTCTAGAGTCCTGTCTATGGGTCAAATAGAACTTAACTGTGTACTCACGCGCAACTAAATTGTTTGAAATGGAACTGTTTTAATATGCTAAACTGGATTATTTGAAATAGAACTGTTTTTGACATTGAAACTGTACTTACGCTAAAGTTAATTGCTTTAAGTAGAACTGTTTTAACATTTAACTATGTGTAAACAATAACTGTAATTATACTAAACTGAATTGTTTTAAATAGAACTATTGGACTATGCCGAATAGCTTGAAATAGAAATGTTTTCGAGAATTAAACTGTGTACTTATGCAAAACTGAATTGTTTGAGATAGAATTGTTTATTTGTATAAAAAATAGATTTGGCATTAAATAACATACCAAGGTTGATATGCCATAAGACTGAAACAAACAAACATATTAAATCAAATGGCATAGCAATATTGTGTAGACCTTCATTTGTACTAGAAGAAAGAGCACAAGACTTCATAACTGCTCTTAGGTTTTTCTTTCAGTTTCTTTGTTTGATTTCATTTCAACCTTCGTGGGTTATTTAAGGCTAACGCCATCCTTTTTGAGGAACAGCAGTGATATAATTCAACCCATAATTAGGGGCAGTGATGAGGGGTATTGATTCGAAAATGAAAGTAATAATACGATTCTAGGTCGAATTCGCTTTCTTAGAAGCCGTATTCCAACACTTTAGCCATTACACCACAACCCATAAGCTGGCGCGAAAATAATTGATAGTTTTGTTAGCGAAATTCTGATTGTATTTTTCAGGTTGAAGTTCTCTCAAGTCTTGCGTATTCATGTTTCTTTTCAGAAACGTTCAATTTCACAGAATCTACCGGCGTCTCATCGTCAATGAAGAATACTTAGAATAGGTTCTTGTTCTTGTTGGTTTCAGGAATTTAGTTCGTTCAGAATTGACTAACCTCTTTTTGGGTCTAGCATTCTTTAGAATAATCTCTTTGGTTTGATTGAGTGTCAATTCTTCCAATTCTCATGGATATATCAAGGACATTTTCCTAATTGCTTCACAAGCAGCTATAGAAAGAACTAAGTCGATGATTTCATTTTCGTCTCTATATTCTTTGTTGTCACTGGGTTTCTTGGCTCTGTCATTGGTAACAAAATATCTTATCAAAGTTTTTGCAAAATCTGGTTCATCTATGTGCAATAAAGTTCCTCTGGATCTTATGGGCGAAGTCAATTTTAAAATGTAAAGCAAATTTTCAAATAAAGTATTTTTAGTGGAAGAGTTGATTAAGGTTGTCTAAAATTATTTAGAAAAAAATGAACGGTATGATTCGTTCAAAAATATTTGGGAACGATTTATTTATACTAAAAGCTCTTGAGTTGTGATTTTTTTAAAAAAGGGAATAAAACAATGTAATAAATATTCTGTTTTGTATGGAATTATTTATTTGGAAATCTATATAAAAATGGCTGTCCAACTGATCCAGAAATGTGCGATCATTTTACATTGAATTAGAATGGGAAAGTGAATCACATTTTAAAATGTAAAATAATTTATCTTATCTTATCTTTTGAAAAATAAAAAAAATATTGCGGTAAGTTTATGGATCTAAAAATATTTTAAATCACAAAAAAAAAGACAATCGGTAAGAAATTGTCATTATTAAAAAAAAAATTCCAGAATGAAACTTTTAATAATTTTTTTTTTTCAATTTACCATTTTTCAAACTATTTGAAATTACAAATCTAAAGTTCTTATGTTGGAGTTTTGAAATAGGTATTAGACCCCTTTGATAACTCACATAAACGGCTATTTTATTTGAATTTTGTTTTCTCTAAAGAGTGTCTTTTAAAGAGATTTTTTATATATGCAAGCAATCCCTGATGATGGCCAATGAAAGGTCCGAAAGTTCTTGGGACAATTTTGTTAAATTATCCACTAATTCCAACCTGAAACCAAGACACTTATCAGGAAACTTGAAAGGATCTTAATAAAAGTATATAGACAAAACGTGTCTTTATTATTTAATCATATATATATATATATATATATATGCAGCTGTAAAAATAAAATGAGATTACAGAATTCATCTTTTATTACATTTATTAGATATATGCAAAAAAGTTGAATAAGCTGGACAAGCGGATGAAAAGCGATAATTACCGGCTACAAAAACCTTCTCTGTGCTTCGCTTCCGTAAAAAATTATCTACAGTGAGAACTAGGAAGAGTTCATAGTTAAAGTGATGTTGCTTTGTCGAGTTGACAGGTGATGATTGCTTCTTGATGTCTGTTTCTGTGTTGGACCCCTTTCTACCCCATCAAATCTTTTGAAAAGTTCGACCGTCTGGTCTGCATGCATAATTCGATAACTCGTATTTTTTTGTTTCTTTCAATGGATGGGAGTATGTGATAGGAATCCCCCCCCCAAAAAAGCAACAACAACAAAAATAGTCAATGATATACATAGATATCTCTTCTTCTTGGGCGCTTTTCATCATAGAAAGAAAAAGGATCTGAGAGAAGGATACGGCAGACAAACAACGCTATTTGATCATTAAATAAATAAATAAATAAGAAAAAAACAGAGGATGTTCCCTAGGCGGGGTAGGTAACGTGCTTGACTGCTATCTAGTAAGTGGGTTCGAACTCCAGTCGCACTGTTACATCCACTTTCGGACTAATGCCCTCAGGAAAAGTATGAAACCAACCTACAAGCGACATTAATATTTGTCGACTTTACCAAGGCCTTCGATTCCATTCACAGAGGAAGATGGAACAAATCCTTCTAGCGTACGGCATACCTAAAGAAACCGTAGCAGCAATAACGATTCTCTATAGAAACACCAAAGTAAAAGTACGATCACCAGATGGAGACACAGAATACTTCGATATTGTAGCAGGAGTACTACAAGGGGACACGCTGGCACCGTACCTCTTAATCATTTGTCTAGACTACGTACTTAGAACATCGATTGACAAAATCAGAGAGAATGGCTTCAAGCTGACGAAGAAAAGAAGCAGAAGGTACCCCGCAAAAACAATTACCGACGCCGACTACGCCGATGACATAGCGATACTGGCAAATACACCCGACCAAGCCGAAACACTACTGCATAGTTTGGAACGAGCAGCCGCAGGCATAGGCCTCTATGTTAATACACACAAAACGGAATATGTGTGCAATAATCAAACGGGGGACATCTCCACTCTAGACGGAACCCCTCTTAAACTAGAAGACAAATTCACTGACCTAGGAAGCAGCATCGCATCAACCGAAAAGGACATCAAAACGAGGTTAACGAAAGCATGGACAGCTATCGATTATATGGAAATCAGACCTAACCGATAAAATGAAACGCAGTTTCTTCCAGGCAGCGGTTACATCGATACTGCTATATGGGTGCACTACATGGACTCTAACAAAACGACTGGAGAAGAAGCTAGACGGCAATTACACAAGAATGCTACGAGCAATCTTGAACAAGTCCTGGCGGCAACACCCCACAAGACACCAACTGTACGGCCACCTGCCTCCTATCACGAAAACTATTCAAGTTAGACGAACCAGACATGCACGACACTGCTGGAGAAGCAGGGACGAACTCATAAGGGATGTACTCTTATGGACCCCTACACATGGCTGTGCAAAAGCAGGACAACCAGCACGAACATACATTCAGCAGCTATGTGAGGATACGGGATGTTGTCCTGAAGACCTGCCTCGGGCGATGAACGATAGGGAGGAGTGGTGAGAGAGGGTCAGGGATATCCGTGCTACCAGCACGATATGATGACTAATATTTTACTAGTATAGCTTTGGTATTAAATAACACACTACAGCTGATATGTCATAAAACAAAGAAACCAAACCAAACCAAACCAAACCAAACCAAAATCAAACCAAGGAAAGTAATGGAGAAAATATATCAGCTTGAGACGGTCGAATGGTATGTTGAGATTTTGAGTCACATCAAAAAATTTAGGACTGTTGTGTTAACAAACTGAAGTGTCAGAAGACTAATTCAGAGAAACCACTCTTCCATGGTGGGTGAGAGTGATATCTGATAAATGAAAGGGTAAATTTTTCTTCCATCAACAAGGGGGAGTTCCTATGGGGTAATGGCTAAAGTGCTGGACGGCAGCCTTGAAGTAAGCGTGTTCGGTCTTCAGTCGTATTATTAAGCTCACTTTCAGACTAATACCCTTGGAAGAATCTCTATACCCCTGGTTTATAGAGTTTATCACAGCTGTTCTTATACACTGATGGATTTGGCATTAAACAACCCATAAAGGTCGATATGTCATTAAAAACAAAGAATTCTTCATCGACAAGTCTCACCCGATACATATCCCTCTTGATACCGATTCATAAAGTAATGTTAACATGGAAAATAAACCTATAATTCTTTTATTTGGTTAAAACAGATTGGTCCAGTCGGTTGGGGCTGTAGAATAGACTGACTGCATCTCTGCCGAGGGGTAAGACTTCCCCGACGAGTGTCCTGAATTATGACACTTAACAATCTGATGTGAGGCTCCAGTAATGCTGGAACTTTAGGGAATGCAGAGTAATTCTTTTTTGCCATAGCTACCAGGTCTACTCTGGCCCGGAGTGGTAGCACCTGATAGTGACCTGTCTCGTAGACCCAACTGGACTCGCCTAGGTTCGGATTTCAACTCGCTTCGTTCAGTTTCAAATCTCAAATAACTCCTTTTTACCAAAAATCACCCAAAATCCTCAGACGTTCACTTCCGGGCATGTCGTCATTCACCTCCCCAGTCCCATTTCCTATCCGGGGGTTTTATAATGGCATCTGTGATTGTCACATCCTCCTCGCACGAGCGTGAACACCTGCGCTCAATGTGTGCCCCTGCACGTGCACTAAGTCGAATAGTTCTAAGCCTAACTAAACCGAATAAGAATTTTTTAACGAAAAATGATAATATAAAAGAAAATCATTCCGCAATTATATAACAATTAAATAACTTTTTATGGTTGATATGCCATAAAACCAAACCAAACACAAAAACAGAGTTGAAAGACTTTCGGTCCAGAAAAAGAAAGTAAACATAACCTTTTAGGTTTGCAATTTAAAAAAAATATATTTATTCTTAAAAAGAAAAATAACAATACGTTTAGATTTATCCTAGGAGAGAGAATCGGAAGCGAGTCAAATATAACATACTCGAGCGAACACAATAGTTTAATAACGTTTTTGCCGAGTTTTGTGAAGGTGACAAACCTCACTGAACTGAGAGATGTATAGCTCACCTGATACTTTCCGATGGCTACACACCGGATTTGCTTCAATGGGTAAGAGAACGAACTCAGAATCGACGCTTTAAGGCCCACCCGACGGAGCTTAAGCTTTGTAACGCAAGCAAAATTTCTTCCACCATCTGGTTACTTTACTGTGACCAAATGCGTCTTCACTTTTTGCACAAGAAATGTTCATCGTCTCCTTCATGCCGAGTAAGTCAATGGATCATCACCTCTCGTCTACCTTTCTTCCTGCAGTTTTCTATTTTTCAATATTTTCAAGCCCCCTGCGATATTTCATTTCATAAGAGAAAAGAAATTTATTCGATATATTCTCATATTGTTTGATAAAATTAATTTTAAAAGGGATATTTTGTGGAAAACTGGGTCTCTTGCCCGGCGTAGATGAATAGATCATCTAGTATTGATATAAAATGTTCAAGGTAAATGTCAGGTATGTAATAGGAAGGGCAGTCAAATATTTCTTATGAAAATACTTGATGGGCCTTATGGTTTCATTTAGAATCCTGTCATCGATATCGTAGGTAACATATTAAAAATGTGTAACATTATTCTCCTTGTTATTTTGTTAGCTGGGTGCAAAAATTACTGGAATTTTTTAAATTCTAAAAATAGGGTTTTCTACAGTGTAACCAATATCTCGATTTGAAACAAAAAAAAAAGAAAAAGAAAGAAAAAGAAGGGTGTCGAAACCAATTGCACTCCCCAATAGTATTTTTTGTAGGTGTTACGGAATCAACAGATCATATTGTTATTGTTTTTTGCATTCTTGTTTTTTTGTGTGTGTGTAGTGGGGGGGTAGTTTGATTGTTTTATGGCATATCAACCTTTATGAATTATTAAAGGCCAAAACTATGGTAATGAGACTATTTTGCTCATAGCTGGAGGGAGACGGGGTTGATACATTTCCCTAGGGTTTCATTCCAAAAGTGACTGTTATAACGCGATTGGAGTTCGAACTCACAATCTACCATCTTGCTGTCCAGCACATTAACAACAACACCACGGGAACTCCCTTTGTGCGGGGGTTGGCGAAATCACCTTTTTGATGGATAGATAGATACATAGATAGATATGAACAAAGGTGATAGATAGGTAATTTGGTAGGTTGATAGAGAGCGAGAGAGTGAGCGAGAGAGAAAGAGAGAGAGAACTGAGAGAGATAGACATGACCTGAATGATAGATTGATAGATTTGGACACATTGATATAGAAATAGACAAAGAAAAACAGATTTAGATTGATAGATAGATAGATAGATAGATATGAATCGATAGATAGATTAATAGTAAGGTAACTTGATTGGTTAATATGAATGCACTGATGTTGAAACCGATAGATTGGGTTGTGATAGATAGATAGATAGATAGATAGATAGATAGATATGTTATTTCTTTTCTTAGGAAAATTGTCGTATCTTCCTATCTTTTTCTAAACCTCTTCAGCCTTGTTTTAATGGTTAAGCTGGTGGGACCACCCGATGTGGTTCGATTGTCAACTATGTCCAATTAGACCTCACAACACGTTTATTCTTGACCCTCCCTTCTGTCATCACGGACCCACAATGACAGTTACATCTATCTCCCTTCTACCCGCTCCATTTCATTCCCTATGCACATTGCTTTGAAGAGCTCCACGGCCGTTTGGACCTGTCGACTTTATCCTCTTAAAAATTCATTCTTTTGCGGGCAAATGAGAGATTAATTGTCTTCAGAAGCGTAACGCTTGATTCTTTATGCATTCAACGAGCAGAAGGATCGATTCTCAACCGAATTGCCATTCAAATCTTGTAGAAGACATGTGCTGTTTATTTGATAAGAAATGACCGATGACTTATTTCGATTTTTCTTACTCTTCTGTCCGTGAAATGACCAGATACCCTGTTGTCCACAACTCCCCTGAAGCCGTCATAAAATATATTATCCAGTCTGGTACCTGCAGCCGTAAGGCTCTCCATCGTCTTCGAAATCGTCAAGTGTGGCCTTCCACAGAATTTGATATGGTGAGTTGTTTGGGTTTTAAGGCATATCAACCTTTGTTGGTTATTTAACGCCAAATCCATTTTTATACAAATATTCTGTTCTATTTCAAACAATTCAATTTAGCATGAGTACACAGTTAAATTGTCAAATATATTTCTATTTCAAGGTATTGAGTTTATTCAAATAGTTCTAATTCAGCCAATTCAGTAGAGTACAAGTATAGATTCTGTTTACACACAGTTAAATGTCAAAAAGTTCTATATTAAACAATTCAGTTTCGTGTAAGTACAGTTTCAATGTCAAAAACAGTTCCATTTCAAACAATTTAGTTTAGCAAAATTACACTGTATGATTGTCAAAAACATTTCCATTTCAAGCTGTTCAGTTTAGTGAAACAGTTCAAATTCAAACTATTCAGTTTTGAATAAGTTTACAGTTTAGTTCTATTTAACTCATAGGTAGGGCACTATCAGGTGCTACTCTTCCAGGCCAGAGTAGACCTGGGAGCAATGTCATTGAAGGTGTGCTCCGCATTCCCCAAAGCCCCAGGATCACTGGAACTTCACCATCAGATTGTTTAGTGACATATCCAGGATATTCATGGTGGGATCTTACCCCTCTTCAGAAGTGCAATCGTTGGATAGTACAGCCCCAGCCAACTGGTCAAACAGAATTTGAATGATTGCTCTATTGATTTTAACGGCATGTCTACCCAGGTAGGGTTATTTTTATGCCTTTCGACTAGGGAATCGAGTCCAATTCACGTTCATACTTACATATTTTTGTGAATGTTTTTAGAGAATTTTTTGCACAAAATAATGATATCAAGTATTCCAATCTAATACAAATAATTTGCACACAGTTGTATGGATTAAAGCATTCCTATCTAATTTAAATTATTACATTGTTTCAAATAATTATTTCTATTTGATAATAGTCATTTGTTTGCACATCGTCATATTGTTTAAGTAAGTAATAATGATAGACGTAATTTACAAAGCTCTTTGCTTCGATGTGGCACGAGGCCGAATGAATGGGGCGCCCAATGAGATTCGAACTCACTCGTGTAGGTTTGCTAGTCTAGCTTGCTAACCGTTACACCACCAGAGGTGCCCGTAAGTAATAATGATAAACCTTAGAAAGAATTATAAATATTCTTAAGACAAACGAGTTACGTTGAATTGACATCAATTATTCCTATCGAATGCAAATGATTTTTAAGTAAATCTCTTTGACCCATAGATGAAACCCTAATTCCAGGTTAGAGTGGACCAGGGAGTGATGGAAATGAATTTGTATTCCACACTCCCCAGGTCCCCAGAAACTAAAACCCTACCTTCTGATAACTTAGTGTCACAACCACGACCCTATGTTCAATGTACTTTTAAGAAATTGATAAAATGATGAAAATTCCTGTTCATAGTTTCTGGTTGTCTTCGTCTCACGTCTTTTGGCCCAGTTGGCTGGGGTTGTAGAATACACCGACTCTATCTCTGCAGAGAATGTCCTAGTTATGACACCAAACAATCTGGTGGTGAGGTTCCAGTAATGCTGAAGCTTTAGGAAATGCTGAGTACTCCTTCATTGCCATCGCTCCCAGGTCCACTCTGGCCTGAAGTGGTAGCACCTAATAGGGTCATATCAATGGGTTAAAAAGAACTAAAATACTTACTTATGCTAAACATAATTGCCTGAAATAGAACTGTTTTCAGATTTTGATTGTGTTTTTTATGCTAAACTGAATTATTTGAAATGGAACTGTTTTGATATTTAACTGTGAGTAAACAAAACCTATACTAATACTAAACCGAATTGTTGAATTATAACTATTTGACTAAACAGAATAGCTTGAAAAAGAAATGGTTTTGAGAATATACTTATGCTAAACTGAATTGTTTGAAATAGAACTGTTTATTTGTTAAAAAAATGGATTTGGCATTAAATAACCTAGAAAGGTTGTTATGGCATAAAACCCAAACAAACAAACAAACAAACAAACAAAATCTCACGTCTGTTCATATCTATCTATCTATCCTCCTCTCACATTTTCAAATATGCAAAAAACCAAGATTTGCAAATTATTGCTTGTGATTTCACTACACCACGGGCTCCCTTCGCAACTGGTCTTTTGCCATCCCTTTGTAAGCTTTATGACTATCAACACGTACGCAGATACAGCTATTAGCTTTTCATCGCCACTCTTCTTCCGTTCTGTACCCTTCAACCCACCCTCAGCAACTTAATCTATTCGTCTCAATAATCGATATCCGCTTTCAAACTGAGTTCATTTGGAAATCATCTCTTCAAAATCGCCTTAATCCTAATCTAATTTGTTTGCCTGTGTCAGTGTTGGATTAGTCAGGATGGTGGATAAACAATATTTTAAATTCTGAATTTATTCTGGGTGTAAGAGTGTAAATGTCACTGAAAAACGCATAGATCTAATTATATATTGCCTAATTTGAATAACGACTTTATTACAAATTTCAAACCAAGTAAGCTTTATCTTTATTGTCAACTTGATATATCATCTTACTATAACTGAGCATTCTCTACTTAGATTCACTTGTAAAATCTGTTTTACTCGTTCTTATTTAACAGTTTGTGTATCAATCGATCGATGAGTCGATCGCTTTCCATAGCTTTGGGTCTATTTCTCTCAATTCTTATCTATCTATCTATCTATCTATCAGTTTGTCTAGTGGCGAATAATTGAGTGATTGATTTTAATATGTCAACCTGTCTCGGGTAATTTTGTGCTGAGAGGTTTAGGACTCGCGTTAATTTTACATTTATATTTAAATTTTTTGTGAAGTTTTTTTTATTCACGGTCCTATCGAATACGAATAATTTTCAAAGACATCTATTTGACCCATAGAAGAGACCCTAACACGTTCTACCTCTCCGTCTGAGATTTGACCGGGGTGTAATAGTAACGAAGGGGTACTCCAAATTCCTTAGGTCTTCAGAATTGAAGCCCCACCATTAGATGCTGTTTAGTGTCATACTCAAGACATCTTTTTTTGGCTAGGATGTCTTATTCCTTTGCAGGTGGTATCTTATTCTAAGCCCCGACCAATTGGAGTTTAATTCTGTTCATATCTATTTCAGTCTATTCTTTATCTACCTATTTATCAGTCAGTCTTTCTATCTGTCTATCTGTCTTAATCTATCCGAGTCTACTTATTGATCAAACGATCCTATGCAAGACAGTTAAAACTTAAGCGTTAATGTCGTTTGAAGAAGCGGCTTTATTACTAAGCAGATATCTGAGAATGATTTTCCTTCGATAATATAGCACAAGTGCTCTACGTTTATAGCCTTGTAGCAGACTATGATGTGCTTAATAAATAGGAATAATACCGACATTCTCGGAATCAATCAGGAAATTTGGAAAGTTGGTATATAACCTGTTGGACCACTTTACCAAAACAGTAATTCTCACTTTGCCATCCTCTACTTCCTACATTCCCTCCAACTCTTTCTCTCTCCCCCCCTCTCACTCTCTCACTCTCTCTCTCTCTTTCTCTCTCCCTCTCAATCACGCAGACACATATACTTGTATACGCTCCTTCTTCGTACACTCGTATGCACATGTACACAGGAAGGATATCCCAAAATAATCCCTTCTCTTTTATTCTCTGTTGTGGCTAATGTGCTTGATCGCGACATTGTAGTAAGCGAGTTCGTCCTCAAGTTGTACCATCACTTTCACTTTTGAACTAATACGCTTAGGAAAAGCATGGACTCCTTATTCTCCCATCTATGGGTTAAATAGTGCCACTGCTCTCTTGATCCAAGTATAACACAATACTTTGGGTAGTGTTCTTAATGTATTACTATCGCTTGATATGTTTGCACGGCACCATTTGATACTATGGTTTGGGGTCGGTTACCATTTGTAATACTATGTTCTGGCACGACAATAAATGAACAATATCTTTGCATGGCACCACCGTAACAATATCGAGGTCATGACTATCAACGCCGATACCATCAATAAATATAAACCGTTGTGCACGACAAACTTTGTGGTTCTAAATGTAATAATAAGGATTGGTCTCAACCTGGTAACGGCACCAAATGTGGTACTGTAGTTGTCACGGTACTTTTACTTTGATCTTATCCTGGTAACGGCGCCAAATGCGTTTCCAGATTGTCTGTTTATCTATCCCCTCTGTGCCCTCGCTGTATTTAAAAGATCCACAGAAAGGGAATGACAATCCATCCGGGATTTCTTCAAATGGTCTGGGTGATTCGTTGGAACAAATTCAAACCTGTTAAACCCCGCTTAAAAATTGACATTGTGTCATATCCTGCCCGAGAGGGGGTGGGGGTTGGTAAATAGGAAAGTTATCTGGTTGATGGCAACTCAATGACCAGAAGAACTCTCCTTTAACAATTAACAATTATTTTTTGGAACGTATTGATATAACAGTAATACGTCCAATATTTCTTTAGAAAATTGTCTCTTTATTATCCAGATATATTTGATGTTCGAACTGAATATAGTAGCACGAGAGAGATAAAATCTGTAAGGGTCTATGAACAGAGACAAAAGAAGATCCCTCCTGACTCTCTGAACGCCAACTTCTAACTGACAACTGGCAACTGAAGACTTTTTCAAAATTCGTTCATTTTTGAATATCTAAATTCAGAATAGTGTTAGTGTGATGTCATCTCATTTGGTTATAGGGTCATCTCACTCGTGTAACCAATTTCACTTTGTTTCTTTTCCCCAGAAAAAATTTGTGACAAGACATGAATCCATTTTGTTTACATTTGGTCTACCTGTGTTGGTCACTGTTGCACTCGCTTGAACTTTCCAATTTCATTTACATTTCCGCTAAAATATTTCAGCTAACTTAACTTCTAACTGAAAAACTGCGGCCCAACTGAACCAGATCATAAAATAATCCATACAATCAACTATCACGTTAACTGGGTCATACAAGGATGGCTTTGGTGTTATATAACCACAAAGTTTGCCTTTTAACAAAGAAACCAAACCAATCTTTATTTTCACAGAAAGTACTATATATATATATATATATATATGTATGTATGTATGTATGTATGTATGTATGTATGTATATATAGGGAATACAATAATACAAATTACACGAATAAACAGTTTTATTTCTAACAATTCAATTTAGTATAAGTCAAAGTTAATTGGTTCCAAGTATTGCTATATATTACTAATCTTTATTTTCACAGAAAGTACTACATATATATATATATATATATATATATATATATATATATATATATATATATATATATATATATATAGGGAATACAATAATACAAATGAACATTTACTTTGTTAGTTTTAACGGCATATCAACCATTTTGGGATTATTTAATGCGGAAGTCATTTTTATAGTAAGCAAGGATATGGTTTCAACCGGTTAATAATCATTTGCAATGGATCATAGTCTCAAGTCACGATTCTTAATATTGATAATTTGTACACAGTTGGTTTCAAGTATTCCTATCTAATACTAATAATTTATATGCAAATATATGGTCTCGAGTAATTAATAATAATTATTATTTGTAAATAATTAAAGCTTCAAATATCTATTTTCAATATAGATAATTTGCATACATTTGTATGGTTTCAAGTTTTCCAGCCAAATAAAAAATCAATTTCAAACAGATCTACTTGACCAACATGCTTGGTTTGCTTTGCTTTGCTTTTATGGCATATCAACCATTGTATGTTATTTAATGCCACATCCTTTTTATGTGTATATATTAATATATGATTTGTAAACAGATTATGTAGATACACAATTAAATGAAGAAACAGTTTTATTTCTAACAATTCATTTTTGTATAAGTCAAAGTTAATTGGTTCCTAGTTTTGCTATATATTACTAACTATTCAATTAAACATCAGTCATTTGTTTACGCAGAGTTAAATCATCAAACAGTTCTATTTCTACCAATTCAATTTTGCTAAATTAATTTGCACATAATTTATATGTCAAACAGTTCTATTTGATCCATACATTGGAACTTTTAAGGTGCTACCACTGCGGGTCAGAAAAGACCTTCGAGCAATGACTATGAAGAGATTCTCCACATTTTCCAAGCTCCAGCATTACTGGAGCCTCGCCATTAGGTTGTTTTATGCCATATTTAGGACACTGTTTGGGGAGTTACCCTTCTGCAGAGATGCTGTCGGTTAATTCTACTGTCCAAGCCCAGTCGGCTGGGATTGTAGAACAGTTATCAATACATCATGTCAGAGTAGACCTGGGAGTAATGGCTTATTTTCGTTTATTTAATGACATATCAACTCTTTATATGTTAATTAGCGCCGAAATTTGATTAATTTGTAAATATTTGATTATAATAATAACCAATTCTGTTTTCAGTTTCGAATAATAATAATAATAATAATTAAACTAATGACCATGCATAAGGCATTACATCCCAGAGACGACGTTGACAGACTATATGTATCTAGAAAAGAGGGAGGAAGAAGACTTGCTAGCATCGAAGACACCGTTGACACATCCATACAACGGCTCGAAGACTACATAGAAAAACACGGACGAGGACTAATTACAGCTATCAGAAACGATACGGACAACACGATAGATGATAGGAACTACTAGGAAACAAAAATGGGAGAAAAAACAACTCTATGGCCGCTTTAAACGACTAATAAACAATATCTCACACCAGAAAACCATGACTTGGCTAGGAAAAGGAAACCTTAAGAGAGAAACGGAATCTCTTCTAATAGCAGCACAGGAAAACGCCATAAGGACCAATCATATCAAAGCAAGAATAGATAAGACGCAATAAAACAGTAAATGTAGACTATGCGGTGACAGAGACGAAACGATCAATCACATAATAAGCGAATGCAGCAAATTAGCACAGAAGGGGTATAAGGCGAAACACGACTGTGTCGGCAAGGTGATCCACTGGGCAATGTGCAAGAAATTGAAATTTGACCATACTAACAAATGGTATATGCACAATCCAGCACCTGTCCTAGAAAATGACACGCATAAACTCCTATGGGACTTTACCATACAAACGGATCATCTAATCCCGGACAGAAGACCAGACCTTATAATAATCAATAAAAAAAAGATAATTTACAAAATTCTCGACTTTGCTATCCCAGCTGACCACAGAGTAAATCTGAAGGAATGTGAAATAGAATTGAAAAATTGGAGAATTGAAAAAGCTGAGGAACATGAAAGTGACGATTGTGCTTTAGGCACAATAACAAAAAGATTATTAAAAGGACTAGAGGACTTGGAAGTTGGCGGACAGGTAGAGACAATCCAAATGACAGCATTACTGAGAACAGCCAGAATACTGAGACGAGTCCTGGAGACTTGAGGGGACTTGCTATCACTCAAAGTCCAAGGGAAAACCATCTGCTAACACTGATGTGAAAAACTCTGAAGGAGTAAATAATAATAATAATAATAATAATAATAATAATGCGACTTTGACATACAAACGGATCACCTAATCTCGGCCAGAAGACCAGACCTTATAGTTATCAACAAAAAAAGAGAACTTGCAAAATTGTAGATTTTGCTGTCCCGGTTGACCACAGAATAAAACTGGAAGAAAGCGAAAAGAAGGATAAGTAGCTCGACCTTGCTAGGGAATTGAAAAAAGTATGGAACAATTATACCAATTGTGATTTGTGCTTTTGCTACTGTACCCATAGGATTTTAAAGGGATTGGAGGACTTGGAAGTTGGCGGACAAGTGGGGACCATCCAAACTACAGCATTATTGAGAACCACCAGAATACTGAGAAGAGTACTGGAGACATGAGGAGACTTGCTGTCACTCAAACTCTTGTAAAAGACCATCAGCTGATGCTGAGGGAATTGAAAAAACTGTGGAACATGCAGGTGACAATTATACCAATTGTAATTGGTGCGTTTGGAACAGTAACTAAGGGATTACTAAAAGGACTAGAGGACTTGGAGGTTGACGACAGCATTGTTGAGAACTGCCAGAATACTAAGAAGAGTCCTGGAGACTTGAGGAGACTTGCTGTCACTCAGACTTCAGTGAAAAACCATCGGCTATCGCTGATGTGAAAAGCTCTAATGAGTGAATAATAATTTCTTTTTACAGTAATGGTAAATGGTGGCTTTCATAGAACTCTGAGTGACAGCAAGCCTCCTCAGCTCTCAAAGTTAGATTTGGTTTCATTATTTTAATGGCATATCAACCTTTGTGGGTTACATAATACCAAAGCTATCTTGGGAGAAGAAGAATGGTGGTACTATTTTATGCATAGCTGGTGGAATAAGGGAATTCAACCTTTTTCAAGAGTATTAGTCCGAAAGTGAACGTAATAGCGCAACTGGAGTTCGAACTTGCTTTCTACGATGTCGTAGTCATACCCATGAGCCAATTTGTCACGTGGTCTCCCATATTTATATTTTCAATGTACAATTGCCATCATTTTTTTTTTAAATTGCACATTTTTTTGTTTCTACAATCATCATTTTTTGCATAGAGTTAAAGGGATTCAATTGGTGTGAACAATGCGTGAAAATACATCACTGTGTGTAAACAAATGATTACAAACGAATATTAATGTTACGTTCCGCTCTCTGGTCAAACAAACGACAACACGGAATTTATATATAACAATATATATTTATTTTCTCGACGGACGCTTGTATGAAGTAGGAGCAGTCAGGAGAGGAATTAGAATCGTTCATCTATGAGGCTTGAACTCTTCGATGTAAGTTGACGATGGCCGAGACAACGCACACGGAGTGACGACTAGGTCAGCTTCGTGAACAGTGGAATCCTTTTCACTGGCTTCTGTTCAATTCGTCGGTCTTATATTACCTTCAAACTCTCACGCAGAGATATGGACACGCCTCCACGCCCCCGCAATTTCTTCCGATATCTGGCGATCGGGATGTGTCACTTCCGCTATCTTTGGAATGGCCTGTGTGATCGTCATCGAGCGGGAATAACTATCATACAGTTCATAGGCCACTCTCTTGCGGTGCATCATTTTTTTACGGCACAGTGAGTATTTTTACCTTGTCTCATATTGTGAGCCAAGCTGTATTTTACATTAACGTGCAAACAAAGGAACTCAGGCTCGTTTAAATTTATCAAAAAAACATTATTTTACTAACCATATATATTTAATATATGTGAAAACATGATTTGGCATTAAATAACCTACAAGATTGATATGCCATAAAACCCAACCAACCATTTCTAAAAATTTCCAAATAGGTTTATTTGACCCATACATGGTATTCTAACGCATAAGCCCAGTCCTGCTGAGGCTGATGAACGCATCTCGGCAGAGGGGTAAGACCACACTCCCAACCAGGGTTCTGGATATGTAGCTTTGGGGAATGTGGAATACCCCTTCATAGTTATCGTTCCCACATCCACTTTGGCTTGGAGTGGTAGCACCATATAAGGTCCTATCTATGGGTTAAATAGAACTGTCTGACATTTAAAGTGATTGCAAACAAATGATTCACGCTAAATTGAATCGTTGGACATTTATCGACACTTGCTGAACATTTACGGAGAGCAAACAGTGGGAGTGAGTATGGTTAGGCAGTGGGTAATGCGTTTTACGTGACAAGTTTGTTCAACATAGCTGTAAGTCCACGAAATAAAGAGAGCCTCAGGCCCATGTGTGTTGGACTATGCAGTCAATGTCTTCCTAACAACAGAACCGACATCGTCGTTGTGAATTAGAGGGATGTTTTTGTGGCCTAATCACCGAATCTGATAAGTCGGTGATGGCAGCATGCCTGATGGGGTGAGGGGCCAAATTAAAACTAATTCGTTCAAATGTAGGACGTTCTGTTGTAGTTCCTCGTTCAATTTTTTGTAATCGTCGAAGAGTGTGGAAAAAGATAACTGAATATCACATTCGGAGTAGATTTTTCGTTAAAACATAATGCAGCGCTACTCTTATCTCGGAATGATTCAGTCACTCTTCGTCTGCACTATCCCGCATCTCCTCGTGTACTCAGCCATAGAGATAGAGAAACAAAGTGAGAAAGAGAGAGACTGAGATAGAGACAGAGGGAGACAGACAAAGAGATATAGAGAAAATCGAAAAAAAAAAAAATGCTTCTTCTAATATTGCTTTTCGGCATTTTCACTGGGGATTTCGAAATTGACCGCTAGGTAACAGAAGGTCTTTCCCATAGGCAATACCTGTTTGCGAGGTTAACTTTATTGCTCGGCGCCAGAGGTTCCCCAAAAAGTGAATTCCGATGGAAACAAGCATTTTCGCACCTGCCGCTACTGGGTTTCGATCAGTGCATGTCTCCCTACATTAAGATAGGCTTGTGTCAAATCCTACTTGGTGGGAGGTACGGATAAATATCCTCTTCTTTTATTTGGGTTCACAGAAGACTGAACCTCACTTCCGACTGAGGTGCTCGTGGTGTAATGGTTATCGTCGTAGGAAATGGACACGGTGATACGAGTCCAAATCCTGGACGAGACTGATTGCAATTCACATAGCACTAATATCATTGGGAAAGGTATGAAATCCAATTATTCTCCCTCCAACTATGGGTGAATAGTTGGGCAGACTGGGTTCTTCAGCCTTGGTGAGGCAACTAGTCTAGGAGAAGGAAAACTCTGAATTCAAACCTGTTAAACTTCGCTTGAAAATTGACATTGGGTCATATCCTGCCCGAGCTGAGGGGTTGGTAAATATGATGGATAGCATCGCCTGACCAGCCCCCACCCTGATCGTGATGACCTATCAAGTCTCATTATTTCGGCAACATTTTATTAATTGCTATTTTCAGTTCAAAGTACTAAATAAATCATATTTTGTTACATTTCTCTCGACTGTTGACTTAAAATTTTTTTTATCAATTTGAACTCTACAATCATTAGCTTTTTTTAATGCATAGTTTTGATCCCGCGGATTTTCTCGAAACCTATGTATGGCACTAGACCTTGCTGTCTAGTTCAAGCCATAACCCGGCATACGTGCCCGGACCCACATTTGGTTTCGTGAAACTGCTTGCCTCATCAGGCTCACATTGCACCAAGTGAGCCGATGAGTAGCATCGACCAGCAGGGTTCGAGTCTCGGCTCGTTCCCGACCTTCCCCTCCCCTTTATCACCACTTTAATCGTAATTAACGAGCAAGTAAAGTTGCGACCTTAGTCGTGGGTAACCCAAAGGCTCCCTTTTCAATAGCTACCACACCACTCCATTCCCTAGATTGTTCCACTTTACCCTTAAGCAAGGCGGCATCAAATACTATTTTTTGAGTCTTTGGTATGACTTGACCTGGGACTGAACCCCGGTCTCCGGGACCACTGGCGAACACTCTACACATTTGACCAATGGCCTGGTTTGGCACTAAAAACCTAAAACATTTTGCATGCTATAAAACCCAGCCAAACCAAATCATTAATATTTAATAGATATGTATAAACAGGATTTGACATTAAATAACCTACAATGGTTGATATGTCATAAAACCCAACCCAACCAAATCCTTTATACTTAATATATATGTATAAAAAGGATTTGGCATTAAATACCTTACAATGGTTGATATGCCATAAAACCCAACCAAACCAAATCATATATATCTAATAAATATGTATAAACAAGATTTGACATTGAATAACCTACAATGGTTAATAAGCTAGAAAACCTGACCAAACTAAATTCACACCAGCCACAACCTGTTAAAATTCTCCTCGATTCTGTTAGTGGTGAAAGTGTAAGGTAACTACAAACTTAGAGAATAATGCCCACTTCTTCACTTACTATGTTTGCCTTTTGACAAGCACAGTAAATATCTAGATATTCCTTGGCGTGTATGGAGTTACAGTAATCGTTGGAGAAAATGGGTCCAGCAAGCATAGTTCACACCCCGGGGAAGGTTTGAGCTTCTCATGTAGCGAATCTCTTCCTTTTTTTGAAAGTGGGGGGGGGCCAAAGAGGAAATGGCTAATGTCCTGGATTGTAACATCTCCGTAACCGAGTTCTACCTTCAGTCTCACTATTGCATTCACTTTCAGATAAATAAGTTTGAAATGAATATGAACCTTCTTATCACCCCGGCACTGGGTTTAATCGTACCACCCTTGTTCTTCTACAAGGATGGCTTTGGCATAAAATAACCCACTAAAGTTGATATGCTATTAAAATACCAGTCTTTGAGAGCTGAGGTGATCTGCTATCACTCGGAGTTCAATGTCAGCTACCATTTACCACTGGTGAAAGAAAATTGAGAATTTTTCACACCAGCGTTAGCTGATGGTTTTCCACTGGTGTTTCAGTGACAACAAATCTCCTCAACTCTCCAGTACTCTTCTCAGTATACTGGCTGATCTCAACAATGCTGTAATTTCAATGGTTTCCACTCGTCGTCTTATTTCCAAGTCCTCGAGTCCCTGTAACCCTCCATTTGTGACTGTCCCATACGCACCAATTACAATTGGTATCACCGTCACTTTCATGTTCCATAGATTTCCAGTGTTCTAGCAAGTTCTAGGTACTTATCTCTCTTTTCTCTTTCTGTCAGTTTTAATCTTTCGTCAACCGGAATGACAAAGTCCACTATTTGGCAGGTTCTCTTTTTTTGTTGTTGTTGACTATCATTAGGTCTGGTCATCTGGCAGAGATTAAATGATCCTTTTGTACTGCAAATTCCATAGAATTTGGTACGTCTCTCTTTCTAGGACGGATTCTGGGTTGTATATATACCACTTGTTTATATGGTCAAATTTAAACTTCTTGTCCAATTCACAGTTGTATACCTTCCCCACCCAGTTTTATTTAGCTGTTATTATCATTATTATCATTATAAACCGAAACTGAAAATATAAATGGCTATTATTATAATCAAACATTTACAAATTAATCAAATTTTAGCTCTAAATAACCCATAAGAAGTTAATATGTCATTAACAAACCATTCCTCCTAGGTCTACTCTAACGTGAAGTGTTAATATTTTTTAAAATCTTACATACTGGTAAAACAAAGTTTATTAATAATGATTATTATCAGACAGTTTATCCCGTTTGCGGCTTCGATAGAAGACTTCCCATATTTATAATTTCAACTTATTAATGCCATCATTTTTTGAATTGCACATTTTTTTTATTTGTCTATAATAACTTTTTTTCTGTAAAGAGTTATAAGGAATCAAATACTTTCAAACAGGTCTATTTGACCAATACATGCAACACTAAGATATACTATGACTCCAGATCAGTGGACCTGGGATTAATAGAAATAAAGGGCTACCCAACATTTTACTTGGATAGATTTGCTATTTGATAACCCACGGTGGTTGATATGCCATTAAGCAAAGAAATAACATCAAAACAAATCCTTTTCAAGACATGAGCCCATCTCTTCCAAATATGGGTAAATAGACGAGCAGACTGGGTTCCTTAAAAATTTATCTTTTACTGATACCATTACATACTCAACGATACTCTTCTACATCAAATTTTTGCCTAGTCGGCCGGGGCTATAGAATGCACTGACTGCACCTCTGCAGAGGGGAAAGACCCTCACCAATGAATGTCCAGGATATGACACTAAACAATCTGATGGTGAGGTTCCAGTGATGCTGGGGCTTTGGAGAATGCAGATCACCCCTGCATTGCAATTTCTCCCACGTCTACTCTGGCTCGGCGTAGTAGCACCTGATAGGGCCCTATCTATGGGTTAAATAGAACTAACGGCATACTTGTGCTAAACTGAATTGTTTCACTAAACTGAATAGCTTGAAATAGAAATGTTTTTGGCAATTAAACTATTCTTACATTTAAACTGCGTAGTTATGCTAAACTGTATTATTTGAAATGGAACTGCTTTTTGACATTGAAACACTACTTACGCTAAACTGATTTGTTTAATATAGAACTGTTTTGACATGTGTGTGTAAACAAAATTTGTACTTATACTAAACAGAATTAGTTGAATTAGAACAACTTTACTAAACTGAATAGCTTGAAATAGAAATGTTTTTGACAATTAAACTGAATCTACATTTAAACTGCGTGCTTATGCGAAACTGAATTCTTTGAAATGGAACTGATTATTTACATAAAAATGGATTTGGCGTTAAATAACCTACAAAGGTTGATATGCCATAAACCCAACCAATCAGCCAACCAACCAATCTCAATCAATTTTAATGCTTTTCTAAAAAGCATAGGAATGAGGTCGTATTTCATACCGATATAAATGGTAGGCCTTTAAAATTAGTAGACAATGTAACATACCTCGCCAGAAATATCTCATCCACTGAAAATGGTCTCAACATACGCCTTGCGAAGGCGTACACTGCTTTTGACATGTTGTTGATCATATGGAAATCTGATCCCTCCGATAAAATAATGCAGGATTTCTAATATGCTGTGGCTATGTCAATACTACTGTATGGATGCACTACATTGTGGCTTATAAGATGAATGGGTGAAAAAGCTAGATGAAAACTGCATGTGAATGCTACTTGCATTTTTGAGCAAATTCTGGAAGCAACACACCCACATAACTGCTGCTTTATGGCCACTAACCTCTCATCTAATAAATTATCCATGTAAGACGAACAAGACATGCTAGGGAAGTAATGACGAACTCATAAGCAACGTTTTCTTATGGACTCCTACACAAGGACACACGTTGCAGGCCAAACAGCAAAGACTTACCTGCATCAGCTCGGTGCAGATAAAGGGTGTTGTCTAGAAACCTTACCAGAAGCAATGGATAAGAGGGACGCATAGCGAAAAAGAGTCTGAGTACGCCATTTTCTTAGCGCAACCTGATAATAATGATGGTAATTATGGGGACACTATTTAATTTTGGGGCGGAAATCTTATATGAACTTAATATAAAAAGTGTCCAAATAAACAATTATATTTAAAGTATGTTTTTATCCAACCGTTGCATCATGGACAGCATGTGATGCAAGGCCCCCTTTTAACCGGAGTACAGTTGGTTTGAATTTAGTGTTTTCTTTCTACTAGACCTGTTTCCTCGCCAAGAATGAAGAGCCCAGTTGCCCCTCATGTTTACACGTTGCCATTGGGGAGGATAAATGGATTGTTTGCTTTCCCAAGAATATTAACCCAAAAGTAACATGCAAATTGTCTCGTACAGGATACGAACTTGGGTCAGCATGTCCAGTTTCTATGTCGATAACCGTTACTGCACGTGCGTCAAATTTAGTTGATTCACAAAACAGATTGATACAAAATAGAAAACCTTTTTAATAGTATTGAGATTGAATAACTAATTTCAACTTATATGTTATAATAATTTGCATAAATACACAGCAGAGTTACTTATAAAATAAAGAGAAATTTAAGCATCTACATGGCTTTCTCGATATCTCTACTTGGTCAAGATAAGTTAAAGCCAATTCTCGTTACTTACTGATCAGCGGGAGAGTCCCTGTAGTGTAGTGGCTTATGTCCAGGAATGCAGCCTCATGATAAGCCAGTTCGAACTACATTCGCGCTATTACATTCAGTTTCGGACTGATAACTTTAGGAAACGTAAAAAATTTTCTTATTTCTTCAGTTATGGATTAGATAGTACCACTACTGTCCTTCTACAATGATGAATTTGTGTTATGGTCATATAACCCATTCCCCCGCTATAAATATTGACTGACTTGATGAACGACCGAAGCGAGTCTATTCGGTTACCGTTAAACGTTACTCTCTGTATTACCGTAAATATGTAATATAAGGGCCGAGGTATTTTGTTTCATGCCTTTGGGTTTAGTTAGGCTGAGAACCTTTCGGCTCAGTACATGGGTTACTGAGGTGCAACATTAACACAGGTGTTTACGCGCGCGGACAGAGCGGACATGTCACTCAGAGATGTCACAATAGCCCGAGATGGGAAACGGGGGCTAGCGAGTGAAAACGACGTCACGCACCGGAAGAGGATAATGGGAATTTGAAGAAAGTGTGTAGAGTTGAGTCTTGCCTCGGAAGAAGACGGTTGGCTTTCGCTAGCTCGTGAGGCCTTGGGCAGGTGCCGCACGAGATGGAGCGGGGGGGGGGCAGATGAAAAAGCCAGAATAGAAGGAATGTGTTTCTCTCTCCTTATGTCGAAGAACCTTTAAACTCATAGGTAATAAAAAGTTTCGTACCTAAACAAAGAAGTAAGTGTTTTTCGTATTTCGAGATTCCTATGTTCTATCTTTATGGAGATTCGATGTACGTTTCACACATAGCCATATCACGGCTATTGTACAAATATACACTGCTGTAAACCTTACATCCCTTTGTGCTATTCATTTCTGGCCTTTCAAGACCTCAGCACTTTGGTATTAAATAATCCTCAAATGTTGATATGCCAGTAAAGAAACCAAACCTAATTGATCAGAAGCTCAATGTGAAACAAAGGATGCTTCGCGTACAGCGCCTTCCATACTATCAGATCTAGTTTCAAATGACTTTTTCAAGACTTCTAAACAGATTATTCATCTCAATATAAAAAATTGAGGATGTAAAGTTTAGTAAATGAAATGCAGCCACAAACAATACCACCAGGACACGAAGCAAAACGGATATAGGCGTTTGGTAAATGAACTTCTACTTGAAATCCTTTGGAGGTTGCAGGTTCAATCCTGATTACAGGTAAAAATAACAAGGGATACATATTCTAGTTTAACACTTGTACCCGATCATGGTTAACGGGGTAAGAACAACCTACCCAGTGGATTTAAGGATTCGGTTTGAAGTTCCGTGTAGGCTTTCAAGTTCGACAAGAAACACCTGAAGAAGACTGAAACGCAGAGCTGCTGAAACCTTGTGATTATTATTAAAAAGATGAAGATACTAGTCCGAATACTCTAAATGACAAAAGTACCTGAAGAGTTTCGGAGATGCATGGACCAGTTGAATGTTCGCTGCAAGGATTGGGATGAATGTTAAAGTGAGTATATTGATTAAAAAAAGGTTACGTCTCATTGATTGCTTATTTATGTCTCAGTAAATACGCTTTAATCTCGATACTTGATATGCCATAAAACCAACCAACCAACCAACAATAAAATTAATTGAAATTAAATTAGAAAATCGATGGAGCTGTATGCAAATTGTTCCTATTTGATAGGAGTACTTGATAAATAGATTTACTAATGTTAAATGGCAATACTTGAAACCATTCCCCAATGTGTAAAAAAATCAGCTCTAACTGGTTTAGAAATAAAGTTACCCACAAATTATTTGTTAACAAATCATATATATATATATATATATAGAGAGAGAGAGAGAGAGCGAGAGAGAGAGAGAGAGAAAGAAGGAATTAACAGCGGCCACCCGCGTAATGCAAAGCACTTCTAACGATCTGCGTAAAATGTTAACAAACTTAAGATAATACAAAATGCGTTAAATTCCCGAGTTAACATAGATCGACGAAATAGCTGAATGGTAAGTTATCGGTCTAACGTAAAGTTAGGCGGGTTTCGATCCCAGCTTGAAGCGTTCATTCCATCTAGCCACACTGACAAGTTATGATACAACGAAACAGTCAGTCAGTGGATGACAATATATATATATAGCATTGACTAATTGCCAAGGGTTGATGTGCTATTTAACCAAATAACCTAACCTTAGAAAATATATCCATGTAAATCTATCATAACAAGAATTA
>CAUZXS010004805.1:30000-57500 GCA_963585895.1 Sepioteuthis lessoniana | reverse complement strand
GATTGATTTTTCGGCTTGTCAACCCGTCTAGTTTTATTTTATGCCAAAAGGTCAGTTAATTTTATCTTCTGATTTTTTTAATGCTTCTGATTCTACCCTATTTTATTATAATGGAGATTATGTGTATTTATCTGTAGCCGAAACTACGTCATCACATGCGTCACCACCTGCGTCACCTTTCTCCTCGTTATTTAGTTCACGGTCTCGATGATTTTATCTTAATTAGTGAGACATTTTTAATGTTATTAATCACGTTGATTCTATGTTCATATTTACATTTTTGTGTTGTTTTTGAAGATATTTTTTACACGGTCTTATCAACTACGAATCATTTTTTAAAATAGATCTATTCAACCCAAAGAAGAGACCTCAACATGTATTACCACTCTGGCTCTGAGTAGACCAGGGAATAATGCTATTGAAGGGACATTGCACACACTTCAGATTTTCAGAACTAGGGTCCTATATGCAAACACCATTCCCCCTAACTCAAATAGACTGTCACTAACATTTATTTCTTAAACTTGAGTTTGGTGAACATATTTAACAAACTAAATGAAAAAAGAAAATAATATGAAATAAGAAAACTGTAAAAAAATTAGGTAATATATTATCGATATATCATCAGCTGTAACTAACACCTGATGCACAAACTGAATACTAACTAGAACGTCACAGTAGATTATGGTATGTTTGGGGGTCGACCTCTACAGCAGATATAAATCTAACCTTGAATTTTGAGCTAAAAATCTAAAGGTGGACTTATATAGCGGGTCGTCTAGTACGCCACAATTTACGTTAAGGTCCAAAATTGTACTGGTTGGAGGATTGATCTTCGCTATCCTCTCATTTAATTAACTAGTTGTATTCGGTGATCCAGAAAAGGAGTTCTGGGTATGGAAGTTATCAGCATCCGGTGGTGAGGCTCCAGTTTTGGATTTCTGATTGGCTTGGAGTATTCTTTGATCGTAATTATTCCCAGGTCCACTCTGACAAGGAGTGGCAGTACCTGTTAAAGTTCCATAGTATCTATTAAATACGTCTGTTCGAGTATTAGTTATATTAGACAGAAATTCTTGACGTGATATAAGTGGCTACAATCTATTACAATTTCGATTATAATTATTGTAGTTTTCTTAAAATTATATAATTGCTTGCAAATTATATCATTGTTCATGGGTTAGTTAATTCCAAAACCAGCCCAGTGGAAGAACTGTAGTGTTGCTAGTTGGGGTATAAGGATTTGGTTTGGTTTGGTTTGGTATAATGGTATATTAACTATTGTTAGTTATTGAATGCTAAATCCTGTTTATATTTATATATATATATGATTTGTAAACACATTTTGTTGATACATATAGTTCAATGATCAAACAGTTCTTTTTTTAATAATCCAAGTTAGCATAAGTCAGCAACGTTAAATGGTTCCATTTATCACTAAAATTCAATTTAACATCAGTCATTTGTTTACAGACTGTTAACCCCTCAAACAGTTCTATTTCAAACAATTAAGTTTAGCATGTACCATTTGTTTGCACTCAGTTTGACCCATACATAGGACCTTATCAGGTACTATCACTCCGGATCAGAAGTGCCCCGGGAGCGATGGCATTGAAAGAGTAATCCGCATTCCCCAAAGCTCCAGCATTACTGGAGCCTCACCCTCATATTATTTAGTGCCATATCCAGGAAGCTCGTTAGAGTGGAGTCTTACTTCTCTGCAGAGATGCAGTCGGTGTATTCTACAGCCCCAGCCAACTGGGCAAGGAGTTATTGGGAGAATTAATACCCCTCTAGAGGGAATTAGTTCTAAAGTGGACGTAATAACTCGACTGGAGTTCGAACTCACTTACTACGATGTCGCAGTCCAGTTCGTTATCCACTGTGCCGAAGGGAATTCCCCCATAACCCATCCAAGGTATGTTGGACTTCTTTCTTCGACTTTCGCCGAAAAATTGCTTTCAATAAGCAGAGAATGTAAACACATGGGTATTATTTCATTTTAAAGTTTTAATTACGCCAGCAAGGACGGTATACCCAGCCGGGATGGTTGCACTGGGTAGAGTAATTCTACATACGGCAGGTTCATCTTCTACTAGTGATGGAACGATGCAAAGCAACGGGTATGTCAAAGGATCGACAATTGAAACCCATGACGAATTGATGGAGTCAAAATGGTGGGTTCCGATTTTACCCCGTTCAACCCCATCATAACTTCGGGTAGTTTATACAAGAGGTGAATTAAGCAACTGGTAAAACAGCCTCCTCGAAATGATGGTCAACCCTACTGCGGGCCTTGAACTTATTTAGATTGATCTGGGTTGTTTAACCGTCGACGTTTTCCTGTAATCGTGCTTATCAAATGAAAATCGTCCGTGATAGTCTTGCCCTTTGTTGCAAAGTGTACTCAGGCGAAATCAGATTAGGCGAGACGGTCTGTAAACGGTTTTTCAAGATCTTCGCCTGCGACTTCTCATGCTACGTTCCAAATTGTAAAATATCTGTGCAAATGTATTTTAAGCTTCTCTTTTTGATTGTAGTCCCTTGTTAACGCAGAAATTTTCTTTTCTTTGGTGTTTCACTTTTGCGTTGTTCATGGAAATTACGACTCTTGGGAACAACGAATAGTAACAGGATTGGTGATAAATTTCTTAGTTGTGATAAAAAGCAAAGTAAAAATTTAAAAGATTATATAAGTACTCGTCAAAAGTATTGATAATTATTACTTACAAATCGTCACACGCAAAAATGAATTATCGAAGTAGGTTAAAACATTAAATAAATGTCTTAATCATTGAATAAAGGAATAGACTTAGCTTTCGGTGATTGGTATATCGTTGCCTTAATATCTGTTCTTAGCTTCTTTTTTTCATCATACTCAAAATGAAGCGAATTCGAGTGAGTCAAAAGTTTTGCAATACTTTGGAAATACGAACCAAAAATCGGCAATCCTGGATGCTTTGGTTGAAGTTGTATCGGTAACGAACCAGATTGGATTGTGAGATGTCGAGCTCGACTTATACTCGACTAATACTAGTTGCCAGATTTACTTCAGTAGCTTTGGGCACAGCCCCCTGAATCGACGCTTTAAGGTCTACCTGATCGTCGAGGTTCTTGACACCTGGGTGAAATTTCTTCAACTATCGGGTTACTGTATCGTCGTCGACTGCACCTACACCTTTTAAAAACCAAATGTTTTTTGGTTGTTTTTGTGGCATTATGACCCAGTTCGAACGCGTAAAGTATAAATTCCTCTCAGGGGCTTTTAACTCGCACAAGGTGAGTAGCAATCCACAACGTGTCAACGCACCATCTACCTCGATACTACCAAGCACTGCAGGTACCTACTACGGCTTGAACTGCTTCAGTCACGTGAAATACGCGTAGCAAACTTGCACGTCCCATGATTTTGACTCACCCAAGAAAATAAAAATATTCTAGTTTCTTTAGAGAATAGATTAAAAAAAAAGTAAGATACTTTTATATTTATATCCTACTTATATAAATATCAAGAACGAATGTCTGCGTAGTCTTTTTGACTTGCAATTCTGGCCCACTTGGCAGGAACACACATCGGTCGGCCGTGTTCACTGGTAACCGAATGAGGTCGGGGGGGTGTACTTATTGTCAGTCGGTCGAGGCTGCCTGATGTGGGTGCCAAAGAAGCCCAGCATTCACCTTTCACGACAGAGACTGGCGCTCATAGGGCCTCTGGGGGCTGTCCCTCCGGCTCCAAGCCTCTTCGGTAGAGATAGGTTTATTGCCTCCCGCCTAGGGCACCTCTTTTTTCGGGGAATGCCAACGGGGCTCAAGGCATTTTTGAAACGCCGAGCGTGTATTGGCTACGGTCTTGCGCCTGGATCTCACAATAAAAACCCTTGAACCACCCACGCGCGTACGTGAGGTGTTCGACAAATACCATTACGATACTGATTCTCGTTGTCGTCAAAAAAAAAAAAACCTCACAGAGACTGCATTGAATAGGTTTTAAAATGTTTACCTGCAACAAGGAAATTCTTTCCATAAACGATTTTTTAAATAATTGAAATATAAATTCAAACAATTTTTAAAATTTCATTAGCTAAATGTAAAAATAAAATTCAATCAAAAAGATCTATAAAAGTTAGAAATAATCTAAAAAAATGTTTGTTAATTAAAGAATTAAGTATTTATTTCAAGGTTTTAGGTAAAACCATTGAAAATATTTTTAAGATAATTTTTTTAGATAAAAAAAGTTATGTAAATGAATTAGATGAAATAAAGCATTGTATTGGATGTCTTTTGAGACTTACTTCCCCCACTTCCGCTCCATAATTGTCTCAAAAATATCCCCGGGTTTTATATGCGAAGCTGAGCCTTTTGTTTTCTGAAAATTACAAGAGGGTCATCATTAAAAAGTTTCTTTTTTTTTTCGGATGTCCTAGATACGTGTTTTGTCCAATTTTTTTTCTAGCTTAATTTCAATAACATTAATTGCTTACCCATAAATTGAATGCACAAATAACATTTGCTTAAAATTCCATACTGAAATGATGGGTACGGGTAAAATGCCCGTGGCTCTTATAATACCATCAAATACGGTAAACATTATTTCCTAAGTGATATTATTTTTCTGTATTCATTTTTTTTTCAGATGTGCGTGATGAGTGTGTATCAAACTACATAAAAGAATGAACGACATAGAAATAAAGTAAATAAGATATCTGACCTTATAAAATTCTTACATTGAGCAGTGTATACATACACACACACACACACACATTACATAAGTCAACAAAAGGATATACCATGCCACCAGTTCATTTTTGGTGGCTTTTTTTATAGCATATATCAACTCTTAAAAAAATGGTCTAAAAATATTCTAAAAAATTTCCTTCGCAAAAATCATTCTCCCGACGGTGACCTGAGGTCAAACCTGGTTGACATCAACCAAAAAAATAAAAAACACGAAAGAAATATTCCTATTTGTCTAATCACTATTGTTCATCTTTCACACACACACACACACACACACACACACACACACACACACACACACACACACACACACACATATGTATACGCATATGTGTGCGTGAGTGTTTATCTCTGTGTGGATGTATGTGAGTATGTACGCGTGCATATGTGTGCATATGCAAGTGCAAGCGTGCATGTGTGTATGTATATAAATGTGAGTGTGTGTGTTCAATAAGTAGAAAGATTAAAGGTGTATCTACAAAGGTTCTTCAGCCTTGGTGAGGCAACTAGTCTAGGAGAAGGAAAACTCTGAATTCAAACCTGTTAAACTCCGCTTAAAAACTGACCTTGTGTCATATCCTGCCCGAGCGGAGGGGTTAGTAAATAGTATCTACAAAGAGAGACCATTCTTTCAGTTAGCTTTATTTTGGTTTTGTTTGATTTGCTTTTATGGCACATCAATCATTGTAGGTCATTTAATGCCAAATCCTTTTCATACATACATATCAAATATATGATTGCTAAACACATTTTGTTAATGATATTCTAAAACAAGTCTGAGCTTATTTTTGGCACACAGGTAAATGGTTTCACTTAATATTAAACTATTCAGTATAGCATAAGTACAACGTTTTTTGTTTACACACAATCAAATGTGAAAACTATTTTAAACAATTCAATTAAGCATAAGTACAGTTTAAATGTCAACAGTTCTATTTCTAACAATTCTGTTTAATATGTCAACAAAATTAAATGGTTCAAAGTATTACTATGTATCACTAACAATTCAATTAAACATCTGTCGGTTGATTTTTTTAAAAGTTGGCGACCATAGTCGAGGGCAACCAGAAGGCTCCCTTTTCAATAGCTACTACACCGCGGTGTAGGGGAGGGCGCTACTCCTTTCCCTGGATTCTTCCACTTTACCCTGGATAGGCCCCTTATATTGCTGAGTGTTAAGCAAGGAAGTATCGAGTACCATTTTTAAAGTCCTTGGTATGACACAACCTCGGATTGAACCTAGGTCTCCCGGACCATTGGCGAACACTCTACCCACTAGACCAATGAGTGTTGTTTAAACACAGTTAAAGGATTAAAGATTTCTATTTCAAATAACTCAGTTTAGCAAAAGTTCACTGTTTGAATGTCAATCAGTTCTATTTAACCCATAAATAGGACCCTAGCAGGTACTACCACTCCGGGGTAGAGTGGACCAGGGAGCGATGGCAATGAAGAGGTACTCCGCATTCCCCAAAGCTCAAGTATTACTGGAACCTCACCATAAGATTGTTTAGTGTAATATCTAGGACACTCGCTGGGGAAGTCTTACCCCTATGCAGAGATGTAGTCAGTGTATTCTGCCGCTCCAGTCAACTGGGCTACGTTAGGCTTAGAATATGATAATCTGTATCTCCTACAGAAGAGTAAAACCTCCATCCATAAAGAAAGATGTCTTAAATATAACTCTAAAAATACATTTAGTGATGAGGATTCTGTTTTGGAACTTAAGGAGAGTAAAGCGCTCCTTCATTTCCATCATTCCCAGGTTTACTAAGACCAAAATTAAGGTCACATTCATTGATCAAAATTTTTTTTCAGAAATTAGTATTAGGTCGGTATACTTGAAACCATATAACTGCGCAAATTATTATTAGTTTGTGTTTTATGGCATATCAACCCTTGTTGTTTATTTAATACCAAATCCTGTTTTATCTACGTAAGATTTGTTTGTAGATAGTTTGTTGGTAACTTCATTTTTAAATCAGTGTGTATAGCTCATTTGTTTGCTGCACACAGTTCAATGGTTTCAAATATTCCGATCAAACACTAATAATTCTACTTAATATTGACAAATTGTTTACACACTGTTAAATGGTTTTACGTATTGTTACTTAATGTTAACAATTTTATCAAGTATTACTATCTAATATAAATAATGTACACACAGCTGTATGGGTTTGAATAACTAATTATTATACTCCTTTGTAATGGTTAAACAGTTCTATTTGACCCACAGATGTGAGCCATCAGGTGCGACCAATTCGGCTCAGAGTGGACTTGGGAGCAATGGTAACGAAGGGTTACTTCACATTCCCTAAAATTCAAGATCGGAACCTTACCATCAGAAGTAGTTTAGCATCATACCAGGGCATTCGTTGAGAAGGATCTTAACCCTTTCTAGAGATTCAGTTAGAGTATACTAATTCTCCTGCCAGAAGTGGGAGATACAAAATATTTGTATTATTTACGAGTTCTTAATACCATATACCTGCGTGCAAACAAATGATTATCGACAAATGATCATCATCATCATCATCATGTCGTGCAACTAGCATGGATATCCCTGACCCTCTCTCGCAACTTCTTCCTATCGTTCATCACCTCTGGCAGGTCTTCAGGGCTACATCCCGTATCCTCACATAGCTGCTGTATGTATGTTCGAGCTGGTCGTCCTGTTTTTGCCCGGCCATATGTGGGGGTCCATAGGAGTACATCACTTATGAGCTCGTCCCTGCTTCTCCAGCAGTGTCCGGCATGTCTGGTTCGTCTAATGAAACATTGACAATATAATTTAAATAGCTATGAAATGTTTATAAACTAATCTACTTCTAGAATGAAATAACTCATAAAGAATTGATATGCCGTTAAACAAATAAACAAAACAAATGTGACACAGGTGAAAAAGGTATTAAAATTTCCTCCGAAATACTCTCCTTTTTCAAGCACCTCAAGAAATCTTCTTAAGATATGATATGAAGCTTTATAGTCATATTACCTTTGATATTCTCCAGGTTCTCAAATCCAATCAGCTAGGGCTGTAGAATACAACGACTGCTTCTCTGCAGAGGGTTAGGACCCCTCCAACGAGTGTCCTGGATTTGGTACAAAACAATCTGATGGTGAGGCTCCAGTAATGCTGGAGCTTTGAGGAATGCTATTGCTCTCAGGTCCACTCTGGGCCGGAATGGTAGTGCCTATAGGGTCCTATCTATTGTTTAATAAGAATTAAACTGCACACTCATGCTAAACTGAATCGTTTGAAAAGAAACTGCACTTACGCTGAACTGAATTGTTTAATGTAGAACTGTTTTGACATTTAATTGTGTATAAACAAAATCTATTCTTAAACTAAACTGAATTGTTTGAATTAAAATTGTTTAACTAAACTGAATTGCTTTAAATAGGAATATTTTTGATAATTAAACTGTGTACTCATGCTAAACTGAATTGTTTGAACTAGAAGTGATTATTTGAATGAAAATGGATTGAGCGTTCAATAACCAACAAAGGTTGATATGCCATAAAACCCAACCAACCAATCTAATCCTATTCTTCAAATATATTTTCAGTTTAGGAAACAAGAAAAAAAAAAGTCTATTCTGCCTGATGTTGGGCAAAAAACTTTATTAAAGTGATGAGACGAATTTCATAATTTTTGTTCTCAAATTGGCTGTGACTTATCTAGTCATCATCACATTATTGCACAAATCGATTTTACGAACAGAAGGAAAAGAAAATTAAATCTCTCTCTCTCTCTCTCTCTCTCTCTCTCTCTCTCTCTCTTTATATACGAATAATCATTAACATTTATATATGAACACACACACACACACATATGTATGTATGTATGTAGGCATACTTATGTAGATATATGTATGTGTATATATGAATATATATTGTATATTAAAATTTCCTCCGAAATACTCTCCTTTTTCAAGCACCTCAAGAAATCTTAAGATATGATATGAAGCTTTATAGTCATATTACCTTTGATATTCTCCAGGTTCTCAAATCCAATCAGCTGGGGCTGTAGAATACACCGACTGTTTTTCTGCTGAAGGGTACGACCCCATCAACGAGTGTCTTGGATATGAGACGAAACAATCCAATGATGAGGTTCCAGTAATGTTGGAGCTTTAGGGAATCAGTGTCCCCTTCATTGCCTTTACTCCCAGGTCCACTCTGGCCCGGAGTGTTAGCACCTAATAGGGTCCTATCTATGGGTCAAACAGAACTAAACCTTTTTCACGTTTAAACTGCATGCTTATGCTAAAGTGAATTGTTTGAAACAGAACTGTTTTGATATTAACTGTGTGTAAACAAAAACTATACTTATACTAAAGTAAATTGTTTGAATTAGATCTGTTTGATTAAACTGAATAGCTTGAAATAGAAATGATTTTGACAATTTAACTGAGCACTTATGCTTAACAAAATTGTTTGAAATATAACCGTTAATTTGTATAAAAATGAATTTGGGCTTAAATAGCTTACAAACAAACATATATTTGTATATATACGTGTGCTTACACACGAATAAAAATGTTTATATATATATATATATATATATATATATATATATATATATATATATATATATATATATGCACGTGTGTGTGTATGTGTGTATATATGTAGGAGTTTGTGTGTGTGCGCACCTGGATCTATCATCAAGTCGTGCTGATAGCACCGACTTCACTGTTTCTTTCTCACTATTCGTCCCTATCATCCAATGCTCCTGGCAGGTCCTCTAGAGGGTATCCAGTCTCTGCATAGATCAGAGGTATGTAAATCTTCGCTGGTCGGCTAAACCTATCTCATCCATGTGTTGGATTCGATTAGAGAACGTTGCTTATGAGTTTGTCCTTACACACCCGGAGTGCCCAACATATATTGTTCGTCTTACACCGATAGTTTGTGAGATGGAATGTAAGTGGCCGTAGAGCAGCTGTTCTGTGGGGTTATTGCTTCTAGGCTTCATCACATTCTCGTGAAGTTCCCGTCTAGCTTTTTTTCCAAGTATTTCGATCGCATCAAGATAGTGCATCCATACTGTAGTGTCTAGTTCAAGTGGCAAGCCACTGAAATTAGTTGACCAGTTCACATTCATCGCCAGCAATATTTCATCTGCTGAAAGTGAGGTCAGCATACACTTAGAGATGGCGTGGACTGGTATTGACTGGTTATTGATCATTTAGTGATCTCTATTATAAAATAAAACGGGATTTCTTATAAATTGCAGAACTGATATATATATATATATATATATATATATATATATATATATATATATATATATATATATATATATACTTTTTCGATTTAAGACACGGATAGTTTCCTTTTTAAAATCTTCAAGTGAAGACGTTCGGGTCTCGTTATTTTTCTTAGGTCTGGGTCAAGAGGGTGAAGAAAGTACCCCGAACATGAGGGGGGGTTACGGTTTTTGTTGCTTTGAGTTTTATTTACATTCATTTTGACACAATCCACGAGGATGACCAGCAAAATAGTCGGAAGCGCTTGAGTTAGTATAGGTATTTTCTTCACCATCTTGACCCATTCATAAGAAAAATAACTAGAAGACTCCACCGTCTTCACTTGAAGATTTTGAAAAGGAAAAGATATGAGGTCATTAAACGAACGCGTGTGGATAACTACTTGCTACCTATGTATACAATATATATATATATATATTCGATACCGCCTTAAGCTACCGAAACTGTGTTATCACCCTGGATGGCGGCTGATGAGGCTAGGGTATCGCACGTGCTTCCACACGTTGTATGATGAAAAAAAAATCATATGGTTACATAAACATTCTTAAGCATTTTTGTTAAGTTTAGGAATCATAAGAGGTGATTTATCGTTACACATATTAATGAAATTGAAATGACAAAATTTCAATTCATTTTATTTTCTTTTGTAAACGATATATTATATTCCTCTGCATTTTTTGGTTTTAGCATTGTTTTGGTTGGTTTTACGGCCTGATGAGAACTGCTCAGCTGTTTAAATCCGAATTCTGTTCTTATCTTATGAAAAGTTCAGTGATTTCATATAACCAAGGATACTAAGAATTTCTGAAGAAATACAGCTTCAAATAGCCTTCTTTAAGTGCACGACTTCGAGAAAAAAAAAGGATGTATCAACATCAATGAGATATGTATATATATATATATATATATGTGTGTGTGTGTGTGTGCGTGTGTGTGTGCATTGATGCATACATAATAGTAAGCGGGTTCGAACTGAAGTAACTCTATAACGTTCACTTTCGGTATTAACCTCTTTATCACCCCAGCTATGCGTTAAATAATACAACTTTTGTTCGATAAGAATGGCTTTCGCATTAAAAAACCCACTAAGTTTAATATGCCGTTAAACAAAGAAACAACACTATATATATATATATATATATATATATATATATATATATATATATATATGGTTTCCTATATTTGTGTTTGTATAATCCTCTAACCATATATAGGGACACACACACACACACACACACATACACACACACACACACACACACATATATATATGCATTTATGTAAGTATATATATATATATATATATATATATATATATTCATATATTCATTAACATACACATATAGCTGAATATTAATACATACATATATATATGTATACATGCACATATACATGTACACACACACATACACACACACACACACACAAATGTGTGTATATATATGTATATATATATATATATGTATATACATGTGTGTGTGTATATATATATATATATATATATATATATATATATATATATATATATATATATATGTACGTAGATCATGGGTGATACCAGAGATTCAGCCTTTGCTACCGAAACTGTATTATAACTTTGGTCGGTACCTGATGACGACAGGTTATCTAACGTATTTTCACACATCGTATGATAAAATGCAAATATTGAATCAAAAACATTTATACACCGGTATATATATATATATATATATATATATATATATATATATATATATATATATATAAGTAGAAAAGGTAAAACGGAAGAAAGATATATGGTTGATTGTTTGAATATATACCAACGCGTTTCGACTTCAATCTTTTTTTTCTGAATGCAAAAATATTTTATCAAAATTATTTTAGCATGAGAAATACCTATGATAATTAAATTTTGATTCAAATGAAAATCTTCATCAGAGCCTGTAGATTTTGCTATGTGACAAACGGAGTAATACATAGCAAGATCTGCAAGTCCTGATGAAAACTTCCGATTAAATCAAAATTCATCTATCATAATTATTTCTTATGCTAAAATAATTTTGATAAAATATTTTTGTATTTAGAAAAAAAAAAGATTGAAATCGAAATGTTTTGGAAAATGAACAAACTATCAGATATATAACTTTCTTCCGTTTTACCTTTCCTACGTACATTCAGTCGGAATCAACTCATTCCTTTGATATATATATATATATATATATATATATATATATATATATATATATATATATATATATATATATAGAGAGAGAGAGAGAGAGAGAGTACAATTTAATGGAGACTCAAACTCGGTTAAGTCGTCATAATAAATTTATTTCGGCGGAGAATATTACTATACTCTCCGTCTCGTCAGATAACTATTTCCATGCTTCTCTCGAAGTTGCAAAATAGCAAATGTGGAATTACAGTTCGTAATCAGAAGATAAAATAAAAAGATAGAAATAAAAAGTAAAATAAAAAATAACATAAAAATAAAAAAAAACAACATAAAAATAAGACTAAAAATGGAAATAAAATTACAAATTATTCCATTCACAGGCTTGGGCAGAGGGGGCAAAATGGAAGGTGTTAAAACGATTAAGAAACAGGAGTGGAATGTGCACTTCAGATGGTGTAATGGTTAGCAAGCCTGACTAGCAAACCTACATGAGTGAGTTCGAGTCTCATTGGGTGCCCCATCCATATGGCCTTGTGCCACATCTAAGCTAGAATGTTAGTAAATTAAAACAGGATTGGAATTAATGTGTATATATATATATATATATATATATACACACATTCCCTACTCACCCTGTCCGTGTACTTTAGAATAGGTCGACTGCATCTAATGTAGTGGGGTAAGTCCTCCTTCCATCCACCCCAAAAAAGGAGTCAGCTAGAGATGATATTAAGCTGCATACGATATTGCAACTTCAGTGGTATGACTTTTTTTTTTAAAGCAAACGATAAAAAAAAATGAGATATTAGGTAATTTTGAAAGCAGAATAATTTAAAATCAAGAATAATCTTACAGGGTGTTTAAAAAAAATGATATGATTTGTGATGTACCTGATGTTTCAGAAAAAATCGGTATACTTTCGTAGTCTAATAACTAATTCGCAATCAAATGATCTCAAATATTAACAGCATTTGTAGAAACAATTCAAAATTCGATATTTAATATTTAATATTTATTTTTTCCCCAGTGAATAGAATTTCGATATCTATTAAGAAAAGGTGGTTGAACATTAAACTTTGAACTGTAAAAGTCTGAGATCACTTGAACGATATTTGATCAAATCATTCGATTACAAAATGATATGAATGTTTCTGAAACACCCTGTATATGTAAAATTCGGATTCAACCACACTGTTTTTTGAAAATTTCATATCTAAAGATGTTCTATGATTTATATTTACCAACCACTCCGCTCGGGGAGGATATGGCACAGCGTCAATTTTTAAGCGGAGTTTAACAAGTTTTCTTTCTCCTAGACTAGTTGCCTCACCAAGGCTAAAGAATCCAGTCTGCCCTACTATTTATCCATAGCTGGAAGGAGAATCATTGGATTAATACCTTTCCCAATGGTATTAGTGCTATGTGAAAAGCAATCAGTCTCGTCTAGGATTTGAACTCGTGTTGCCGTGTCCTTTTCCTATGGCGATAACCATTACATCACGGGCACCTCCTAAAGATTTTCTATTATAAGCCATAAAGATTTTTAAAAAGTCTTTTGAAAAGGAATGAAAACTCTTTTACATAACTATTCATTAAACATAAAATTTCAAATTAAAAATGTCTTGTGATGCATTTTATCTTTATGGGGAAGTGATTAAATACAAAGTGGGAGCAGAGAGTATCAATAACTGAAGCTTTAACTTTAAAAAATTTGAATTTTACATTTTAAATTGAAATAAAGATGTATGCTCAGTTGGGAAGCTTCTATTATAAAGTAGTGATGAATGTACGTCTAGATTACAGTCTAGACATGTATGATACATTTTGATAAATCATTGCAAATTTAAAAAGTTATAACATCTTAGATGAAAATCTACATTGTCAAATACAGTACCTTCCATATTAATCAGACCGGATTAAAGTATTTTGTCATTATATTCTATGATGTTCACGTTATCCATCACATTGTTATAGTATTAGAAATGAATAAACTCTATGTATAGATGAGATATACAATACGAATTCATTGCCTGAGGGATTGCGTGATTTTAACGGCATCTCGACCTGTTAGATGTTATTTTATGCTTTGATGCAAGGGGATTAAGTACATTGTGAAGTTTCTACAGGTTTTGTTTGCTGATGCTTATATATCAAGTATTCCTATCTAATACAAATAATAAGAGATCTGTTTGACCAATAATTAGGGCCTTAACAGGCGTTAACATTCCAGGTCGGAGTGGACCGAGGAGTAATGGCAACAAACAAGTTTTCCACACGCCATGGAGCTAAAGAAGTGAAGCCTCACCACCAGACACAGTTTAGTATCAAGCTCGATATACTGCTTTTTTTTTTTTTTGTTTTATCTCTCTGCTGGAGATACTGTCATAATTTACGAAGCTTTTTGCTTAGATGTGCCACAAGGCCGTTTGAAATGGGTACTCATTGACATTGGAATTCACACGTGATCGTTTACTAGTCTAGCTCGTTAACCATTACACTACCTGAGGCGTCTTCGCTGGAGATACAGTCAGGTCCTTTTATGTGCCACTGACAGGGCGATATACAGTATTGAAGAACCACGAAAAACTGGAATCTTGGAATCTGTTGAAGGTCACAACTGAGATCATCTAGAATAGAAAAAAATGTCCTTAAGAGATAATGTCCCCTTAGTTAACGCGATGGGCTGCAACATTGCAATAAGCAGGTTTGAACCCCAGTCACGTTATAACGTTCACCTTTGAATTAATACTCTTGGAAATAAGTATGGACCTCCCTATTTACCCTCCAGTGATGGGTTAAAGAGTACGACTACTGTTCTTCTGCAATGATTGTATTGGCATTAAATAAACCATGAAGGTTGATATGCCATTTAAAGCTTAGAAACTAAATCAAACCTTGAGATTCGAGGAAAATTGCCGTCACTCAGAATTCAGTGAAGGCTACCAGTTACTAGTAGTGTAAGAAAAACTCATGAAGATTATTATTATTATTATTATTATTATTACTATTATTATTATTATTATTATTATTATTATTATTATTATTATTATTATTATCTCGGTCGTAATTATATCTTGTTAGCATCAGTTTTTGCCCTTCAAGCCAACTGATCAGGTAACGCCGAGACGTGAACACTTATATTGGTATCGATAAAAACGCGACCGGTCGTGAAACGGACAGATCGATATCTAATCAGATGGATAATTAAAAGCTAATGTCAGTCAATGGGATATCCGTGCCAGCCCATAAATCGATAATCAATTTATACTAAAAAAAAAAGGTCTCGATTAATCACTGTAAAACAGGTCTCGATCTATGCAGTCGTTCCATTGAAGTGAGGATATACGAGTTGTTACAGAAATATTAAAGCCCCCTCTCTCTCATATATATATATATATTTAAAATTAGATGGTCCACGGAGAGATTTGTATTTTCTTAATTAATTTTTTTTTTTAAATGCAAATCTCTCCGTGGACCATCTTATTTTAGATATATCCTTATTCTTTCTTTGGACAAACAACAACCATCTTTAAATATATATATATATATACAATCTCACTTGATATTGGTTGGTTTCTTTGTTTTAATAGCATATCAACCTTTGTAGGTTATTTAATGCCAAAGTTATCCTTCTAGAAGAACAGTAGTTGTGCTATTCAACCCATAGCTGGGACGATCAGAGGGTTCATACCTTTCCCAAGGGTATTTGTCCGAAAGTGAACACAATAGCGCGACTGGAATTAGAACTCGCTTACTACGATTCCGCAGTTCATTGCTTTAACCATTATACCACGAGAACAACCCGCTTGATATTGCAGTTATTTCTATTTTGTCAAATAGTCTATATCATCAAATTTTTGCATTACTTTGTTCTTTGACTTAGGATGACATTTTCTTCCAAAAAAATAACGACATATTTCCAAAAAATACTCATGCAATGCAAAGAAAATAAAGTTTGGCTGAGATCAAAAAAGTATCTTAGGGAAGAAATTCGAAAATATGATACATACTTAATCGTCCAAAGTAAATACGATGTAATGATTTAAAGACCTAAAATTGGTTGGTGTTTTATAGTATATCAACCTTTGTGGGCTATTTAATGCCAAATTCCTGTTTTTTAAAGGATATATATGGATGATATCATGGTACGTGCTTAGAACATCTATTGATAAAATCAAAGAAAATGGTACCCCGCACATACAATTACCGACGCCGACTACGCCGATGACATAGCGCTTCTGGAAAATGCACCCGCCCAAGCCGAAACCCTGCTACATAGACTGGAACGAGCAGCTGTAGGCATAGGTCTCCATGTCAATGCACACAAGACGGCATATATGTACTTGAATCAAAAAGGCGACATCTCCACACTAAACGGTAGCTCTCTGTAACTAGTAGACAAGTTCACCTACCAAGGAAGCAGTGTCTCATCAACCGAGACAGACATCAACACGCGACTAGCAAAGGCATGGACAGTTATTGATAGAATATCGGTCATATGGAAGTCAGATCTGACCGATAAAGTAAAACGCATTTTCTTCCAAGCAGCAGTCGTGTGGATACTGCTATATGGATGCATCATAAGGACGCTAACTAAACGTATGGAAAAAAAAGCTTTACGGCAACTGCACAAATATGCCGCGCTCAATATTGAACAAATCATGGAGGCAGCACCCCACAAAGCAGCAGCTGTACGGCAAACAACTACCCATCACGAAAACTATCAAAGTTAGACGAACCAGACATGCAGGACACTGCTGGAGAAGTAGGAACGAGCTCATAAGTGATGTACTCCAGTGAACCCCTTCACATTGACTAGCAAAGGCAGGACGACCAGCTAGAACCTACATACAGCAGCTCTGTGTGGATATGGGATGTAACTCTGAAGACCTGCCGGAAGCAATGGACGATAGGGAGGGGTGGCGAGAGAGGGTCAGGGATATCCATGCTGATGGTGCAACATGATGATGATAATTGATGATATGTAAGCAAATAGTTTGTCGGCAATTTCATTTTTAAATTAGTTGTTATAGCTCTTTGGTCGGCACAGAGTTAAAGACTTGCAAAAATTCCAGTCTGAATCTAATAATTCTATTCAATATTGATTATTTGTTTGCACACAGTTAAATAATTTCAAGTCTTGCTATTTAACATTAGTAATCCTATTCATTAGGTATTACTATTTGATATAAATAATTTGCTCACAGTTGTATGGCTTAAAATTAAAAATAGTTATAATATTTAGTAACTAGTTGAACAGTTCTATTTGACACAAATATCAATCCGGATTAGAGAGAACCTGGGAATAATGGTAAAAAGGGGTACACTACATCCCCCAAAATCCAGAAGTGGAGCTGCATCACCAAATTCAGTTTAGTTTCATACCAAGGATACTTAAAGACATAAGACTTAGCTCGCAACTTGTTTTAGTCGTGTGGGTGCTACCCATTTAGTGTATCTTGGACAGAAATAACCAGGTGGATCCCGTCCCTCTCCATGTTTATGACGGATTTGAATTAAGAGTTTTCTTTCGCCTGAACTGGTTGCCATACAGAGGTTAAAGAGCCCAGTCTGTCCAACAATGGAAGTTGAATAGTGGGATTCATACCTTTCGAAAGGGTATTAGCGCTTTGTGAAATGCAAACAGCCTCGTTTAGGAATTGTACTGGGAGCGCGGATTCCACTTTTTCAGACAATAATCGTTACACTAGGAGCGTAAGGATTTAATTTTCTCTTAAATTCAGATTTCTTTGTGCAATTTGAACTTCTTGTTTTGTTATGTCAATTTCCTTCCACTGAGCCCATCAAAGAATCCTGTTCTATTACCACCTGATCCTGTCTTTCACCCTCCACACATAGTACACACATACTCTCTCTCTCTCTCCTTTATATATATATATATATATATATGTGTGTGTGTGTGTATATTGTCAACCACTGACAGACTGTTTCAGTATCACAACTTTTCAGTGTGGTTAGATACACGAGACACTCCAAGCCGGGATCGAAACCCGCCTAACTTTATGTTAGGCTGATGACATACCCCTGTATTATAAACCTGAAGATTCTTGTTCGGTGTGCTTGAGGCGCATTGGTGCCCCATTTTTCCGTTATCAGCTCATTTAAAAATGTCTGATTGATTCTACAGAACCATTAATTTCCATCTATGTGGTGAAGCAGACCATTAGTTGTGAGTTCGATTCTCTCAGGGTGATCCATACTTCTGATATTGTGCCAAAGCTTATTAAATCACTGAATAAATCACTATACTGCTGGGCGTTTATTCATCAAGCAAACCTGTCCATTTCAACTTTTATTTCTTTATCTCACTCTCCTCTCTCTCTCTCTCTCTCTCTCTCTCCCAACCTCTGTTTTTCCCATCTATCTCAAAATATATATATATATATATAAACTCATATATTTACGTACAGTTTTCTTTATTTCCATTCGTCTCTTTCTCTCTCTATGTATCTGTGTTAGTCCTTGATTATATATATATATATTGGGTGCGAAAGCAAAATATGGAATAATAATTTTAAAAAAATTATCTGATTCGACTAATTTTTGAAAAAACGCGATAGATCTACATTTTTATGATTAGCTGTATTATTTAAGCCCTTTTTTAAAATTAAAATTCAGTCCTATATGAGTGAGCAAGAAAAAGAAATGACAAAGAATCTACGATTTGCTTAACACCGAAACCAAGCCAAAGTTTTTTTGGTCTACTGTATACAAAGCAAAGAAACATTTCTGTTTACAGAAAAAGAGTGGGAGTGAGTGATTAAACAAAAATGAAAAGATAACTTTTTAACTGCTCTCGCAACAGAAAGAAGGAATCCCACAAGGTCATTAAGAAAGCGCGCTAATGAATTGAAAGTCCACGAGAACACTGTGCAGACAGCAATTCAACAAGATTCAAGCCCAGACTCTAATCCCCTTGATTAAACTATAAGGGACGTTTTAAAAAAGAAAAATTTGACCTGGAGCGGTGATACCAGTTAGTGTCCCATCACTAGGTCATAAAGATATCTTTAAAATTATTCTCACTCGATAGGATAGCATACAAAAAGCCACCCTTTATTTTATTTCTTTGTAATTAAATACAAAGAAGGCACAAGGCCTTATGGTTTGGGGGGAAGGGGAAGGCAGCGGTCTTGCTTTAACTATGAATTCTAAGGGGACCTAGCTAACCACATTTGCCGACCCATTCAACAGTACAAAAAAGCAACCCTTTATAATGTGATTTCTGTCTATGTGTAGGTTCAAGTCCTTAATATCATTATCACTTACGAATATGTATGAGTTAGCTGGTATATATAAAAAAAATCACGCAAAGTGACCTGGAATAATTTTGTCGATTGCCATTGGAAGAGAAGGTCAAGAGTGACACTTAGTTGGAGTGTATACTGCAGGGAGAATGAGAAAGAGGGAGGACAAATGAGTTCTCTCTATCTTTAGTGAGGAGAGGAAAATGAAAGGAAATTCTGCTTAAGAAATATTGTTTTGACAATGTTATATAATTAAGGAATTATTTTTTTCTTTTTATCATTTTTCATTAATTATGTTTTATCATTCAGTTTGGTTGGGCTTTGAACTATTCGAGTTAAGAGTTCAGGTGCATAGCCATTGGGTACAGTTTTACGCTCACGCATAATGGATATGACTATCACCATTGTCATAATAAACCCCAGTCAGGAAATGAGGCTGGAGTGTAGATGACATCATGCCCAGAAGAGATGGGCTGAGAATTTGAAGATTTTGAAAAAGATTCAATTGAGTTCCGGCCATGATGTTGAGAAGTTGGGGTCCGATCATGTTTTTGAGAAGTTTGGGTCCGACCATGTTGTTGAGAAGTTGGGGTCCGACCATGTTATTGAGAAGTTGGGGTCCGACCATGTTGTTGAGAAGTTGAGTTCTGACCATGATGTTGAGAAGTTGGGGTCCAGCCATTTTGTTGAGGAGTTCTGACCATAATGTTAAGAAGTTGGGCCCGATTATGTTGTTGATAAGTTGAGATCTAAAACACCATGAGATGTTGGGGTGGTGTTAGCATAGTATGATACGAAAGACTTAAGAATTGTGTCTCTCTCCTCGAGTCGAAGAACCAATGACAAGAAGTTGATTAACCGTTTGTACCTGAACAACAGAGTCGCCTGTGTATTTGTATTGTGTTATTTGCATATGCATTACGGCTATACAACAACTGTCAAAATGTCTGCTGTTTCTGTTATCAAATGTAGCTTAAAGCAGCATCCACAGCATATAGATTTAGCAATGTGACACGTATGTAAATATGATACTACAATGAACGTGATTCATAAACTTCTGGGCCTAAAATAAGCCCATACGAGTTGAAATACAGTTAAAATTAGTCAATCAGAATAACCACTAGCAATGGAACTCCAGTAAACAAATTTATCGTTATAACTGAAACAGGTTCGATCCTTATTCCCGTGCTTGGTTCATTGCAAATGACAAGAGTTAATTTTTTTTTAAATTAAAAATATGACCAACGTATAATAATTCTTTTCAGTTATGAGAATACAAACCAGTGCAGCATTTGGTATTAATTTTTAAATGAAATAATGAAAAGAAATCTATAATATTTGATTCAGTGGCGGGAGAACTTCTGATTGGTTGAAAAACAAACCGGATTCAACTGAAGCGATCTAAAAAGGATTAATAAAAATAAAATTTTGAATCAATTTTGCTTTCATTATATCCGGTTCGTAATACAAAGTTATTTTTTGTGTGAAACCGATTATTAATTTTATGGGTGTGATTAATCAGGTATTATTCATTTATTTATCTATTCATTTTTATTATATTTATTTCAATATATTCAGGGTGTGGAATTCTGAATGACTTAGGAAAAATTTATTTTTATCAGCAATGCACGGAACTAAATACCGTCTAAAGGACGTCCCCAAAACGATAAACGATTGGGACGGATGGTTAGCGTGAGAGAGAGTCGAGATAATCCATGCTATCACCAAAACTTGATAATCATAATAATCATGATTAACTCTCTCTCCTCATTAGTACCGTGGTAATTTACTAAGCTTTTTGCTTAGATGTGGCACAAGGCCATATGAAAGGGGCACCCAATGAGACTCGAACTCACTTGTGCAGGTTTGCTAGTCGAGCTTGCTAACCATTACACCACCAAAGCGCCTATTAGTACCGTGACATTCAGTAATTGGTTTTTGTATTTTCCCCACTGCTATACGATGTGACACAAGGTCAATTTCTTTAGAGAATACAGTTGGTTTAAATTTTCCATCTCCCAGAGTGATTGTCATGCCAATTGCGACCTACTATTTACCCATTTACTCATTGGTCTAATGGGTAGAGTGTTCGCCAATGGTCCGGGAGACCTGGTTTCAATCCCAGGTCGCGTCATGCCAAAGACTTTAAAAATCGTACTTGATACCTCCTTGCTTTACACTCAGCAATAAAACCTATGTATCAAGGGTAAAGTGGAGTAATCCAGGGAAAGGAGTAGCGCCCTCCCCTACACCTCGGTGTAGTAGCTATTGAAAAGGGAGCCTTCTGGTCGTTCTCGACTACGGTCGCCAACTTTACTTTTTTATATGGTTTCACCCGGGCAATTGGCCTAATGAGTAGAGCGTTCGCTAATCGTCTGGGAGACTGGGGTTCAATCATAGGTTGAGTCATACCAAAGACTCAAAAAATGGTCCTTGATGCTGCCTTACTTAACACTCATCATTATTAGGTAAGGATCACGGGTAAAGTGGAGCAATCCAGGGAAAAGAGTAGCGCCCTCCCCTATACCTCGGTGAAGTAGCTATTGAAAAGGGAGCCTTCTGGTCGTTCTCGACTAACGTCGCTAACTTTATTAACTTTACATTTACCCATATTTATATGGATACATACCTTTCCTGAGGGCATTAGCACAAAGTGAAATGCAAACGTCTTCGTCCAAGAATCGAACAACGCGCCTCCCCATAGAGTAATTGTAAATCAACTCCTCATGCCGAGAGTTCGATGCTCAGTATTGGCAAAAGTACCAAATCTTATTTACATTTAGATGTTTTTAAGGATGACTTGCGTAAATAATGTAATGCTATAAATTGGATGACTCTTTGTCAAGGTTGACAATAGTAGTCGTAATTTTTTGCTACTATAACTTGGGTAGATAAGTAAGTTATCTCTCACATTTCTCCATCATATACTGTGTTGTTTACGCAACTCTAGTGGCACGAGACTCAAGGAAAGCTGGGTACAGCTGTTTCAAATTCAGTGTTTTCCTTTTCCTAAACCAGTAGGTACACCAATGCTAGAGGGTCAAATCTACCCGAGTGTAGACCCCGTAAATGTATCATTGCCTTGTCGGCAGGGCCTAGAATTCATCGACTACACCCTTTGCTGTGGTGCAAGACCTGTACCCACAAGAAAGTAGACCTGATTATGACCACGTAGAGTATCCAGGGGTAAGACTCAATTTCTAATGATCTGAGGTACTTACGAGCAATTGCTTGCTAGATCAGCTGCAAACCATTACACTACGCAAGGTGCCCGGTATGGACTGAACAGTAGCAAGTTTAATAATCATGGAAAACACTGCTTTCGTATTTGTCTAAATCTGGCTGGTCTAGAGATATGGCTCGATAATGAATAAACATGGCCCAATGATACATGAATATGGCCCTATGATACATGAATATTGCCCTATGATACATATAGTCCTATGATACATAAATATGGCTTTATGATACATTTGATTTAAATGCCGAACAAAAATGGAATTGTCTGTCAAATCATTGAAATCTTTACTGTGCGTGTATATCTAAAGAAAAGGATGCTCGCGGTGTAATGGTTACCGTCGTTGGAAATAGACTCGCTGATCCGAGTTCAAATCCTGGATGAGGTAGTTTGCATTTCATTTAGCGCTAATACCCTTCGGGAAGGTAAAATCCAACTATTCTCCCTCCATTTATGGATAAAATAATAGGTTAGACTGGGCTCTTTAGACTTGGTATGGTAATCGTTCAAAGAGAAAGAAAACTGAATTCAGACGAGTTAAACCCCGCTTAAAAAATGACCATGTGTCACATCCTGTTCGTACAGGGGTAGGCGGATATGTAAGTTCATACATCTTAAAACAATCGGAGTTGATTCTACAAATCCTTGTTGCATTGAATAAGTTTTTTGAAGATTTCATGAAAGAATTAAAATTTAATGATAAATTAGGTATAAGCTAATAATATAAAATTTAATGATAAATTAGGTATAAGCTTCTTTCAAAAATAATGTTGGGAACAAAACACTGGAAGATGACTAACACAGGCTGATGCTATATCATATAGTTCAGAATGAGGAAACAGGTGAACCTAATTTCTCTTGGTTTAAAGTTTCTCCCGAAGATTTGTTGATCAAAAACTGGTCGAGTAGGTTTGGCGTGTATCTAGCTATCTATTCATCCACGCCTACCACCGGGCAAAATTTGACACAAGGTCTTTTTTAGCGTTGATTTAGGGGAAGGGGAAATCGGACACGTGCCGAGACTCGTGCGCTGCTGGACAATGCTGATTATAGGATTACTAGGCACTATGCGAAATATGCTAGCCTTTGCTAAGTCCCCCGGCATGAAGCCAGGTGCTGTTCATAGATTCACTAGATCTGAGGGTCTTGTGCAATGTGAATCTATGCTGGTCATTGTTTGGCCTCAGGTGAGGCGTGTATCTAACAAAGTTTTTTTTTCGTAACCAAAAAGATTACAGAAGAAAACTTAAGGGTATTGATTTATATTGACAACGGTGAACTTTTGTTTTATCAAGTAACAATCAAGATAGAGATAGTGCTGCAAGATAATGAGAAATAATCATAATATTTTTTTCCTAAAAAGCACAGGAAGAAAATTACAACACTCGGTTAGATGACTTTGATTTAATGGCATATCAATCTTCGCTGGTTATTTGATGCCTAAGCCATTCTTGCAGAAGAACAGTAGTGGTTATATTTAACCCATAGCTAAGAGAATACGGGGGATCATACCTTTCGCCAGGGTATTAAGTCCAAAAGTGAACGTAATAGCGTGACTTGAATTCGAACTCGTTTACTACGATGTTGAAGTTCAGCACGTTAGCTACTATTTCATCGGGACACTCTCACACCATAAGGACAATGTAGATTCTGATTTATCTACAACATATGAATGATAGGCGAGTAGAAGTTATTTTGATGATGCTTCATTTCCCTTTTGTTTTTGTTATTTTAATATTTCCTGAGTGACACAAGATAAAAAAAAAACAATACTGACAAATATTTTTCATTTTTTATTCATGAAATTTTAAGGTAAATATATTTTATCTTTATAGATAATTCTAGTAGCTAGAAGATCGATTCGAAACAGTACCACCAACTTCAAACGTTGGCATGTACAACTTATATCGAGTTTTCACTCGCTACCCACCAATATAATCATATGCGTATTCCTGGACACACACACACGCACACACACACATATATATATATATATATATATATATATATATATATATATATATACGCCTTTTATTACGCACCCATATCGCTCGACATGAATACTTAAATGAATTTAAGACCTCTCTGAAAAGTGCATATGATGATATTAAAAAAAAGCTACTGATGTAAGAGAAAAGCTAAGAAATATATACTTTAATAATTAGAATAAGCAAAGAAACAACAACACAAATAATGCGCATAAAAGATTCCGTGTCGATACTTTTATAACAAGAATGAGTACACAAAGTCCCCCCCGCCGGCGGCCAGACGGTCACGTGATGCCAAAGAAGGCGGGAAAAAGAGAGAAGCGCAAGATATTTTGGCGGGATGGGGTAAAGCGAATGGAGTGCGGGTGATGGAAATACGCTTGGAGGTGCTTATCACACTCTCTCTTTCTCTTTCTTTCTCTCTCTCTCTCTCTCTCTCTCTCTCTCTATCTATCTATCTATCTGTCTTTCTGTCTCTGTCTCTATCTTTTTTTCTCTTACTCTTTCTTTTCTCTTTTCTTTTCTTCCTTTTTTTTTTCTTTTCTTTTGTGTGGGGAGAGGAGTGCTCCGTAGAAAACGGCAAAAGACGCAAATTTGCATTCACGTATCAGCATATCTTAACTTGGTATTTTTTTTTCTTTTAGAGGATTCTAATCCATTTGGATATTATAGATGATGCCCCAAGAAGAAAAAGATAAAACAAAATAAATGTATAAAAGAAAGAGTGATAATGAGAAAGCATCGGAGTAGGTGTAGCCGGAGGTGTAAGGGTGGAAGGTGGTGTTCAGTATATAGGTAGGATGTAGGTAAGAAAAAAACAAAACAAAAACAAAAAAAATAAGAAAGAAAGAAAGAAAATAACTTGTTTAAGGTTATTATTATTTTTATTATTTTTTTACCATTTTTTGTGGCAGTAATTTTCAAATGTTTCTTTTTATGTTTTACATTAAAATATTTTTTGGCATTTTGAAAATTGTTTTCCATTTTGGTGAGATGAAGACAAAAGATGAAAAATCTCTTTTTCTTTTTTTCTTCAAAAGTGAATGTACAACCCAAAAGAATACGGTACAGAAAGTTTTAAAAGTATTAAAAAAAAGGAAAAGAATGAAAGAAATGAAAAAAGGAAATACGCAAGAAGTCAAATTGAAAAAAGGCAGGATGAAATAATCGTAAAATATCTATAAGAAGAAATAGAATATATATATATATATATATATATATATATATATATATATATATATATATATATATATATGAAAGAGAGAGAGAGAAAGAGAAAGAAAAAGTAAAAGAAACTAAGATGAAAGATTGATTCGAATAAAAAGAATAAAGTAGCAAAAATACTGAAGAAAGATATTGAGAGAAAGAAAAATGGAAGAAAGAACGAATTAATGAAAAACGAAAAGAGAACGGAGGAATAAATAATGAAAATTGTGTAAGAAAGAAAGAAAGAAAGAAAGATGCAAGTATTAAAAAAGTGACAAAAGCTGAAATAAATAAATAAATGAATAGATAAATGAGTGAAAGAAAGAAAGAAAGAAAGTGAGAAAGAAAGAAAAAAAGTGTGAAAGAAAAAAAGAAAAAAAGAAAGTGAGAAAGAAAAAAGAAAGAAAGAAGAAAAAAAGGAAATAAACTGATAAAGAAACAAATGAGATTAAATTGATGAATAAAAAAACAAGAGAAAAAATGAAGCAATGAAAAGAAAAGGAAAGAAAAGAAAGTAAAAGAAAGAAATGAAAACGTTTAAAGAACGAAATGGTGAAAGTTAGAAAGAAGAGGATGAGAATGAAGATTAAAATAATATATATATATATATATATATATATATATATATATATATATGTGTGTGTGTGTGTGTGTGTGTGTGTGTGTGTGTGTGTGTTATAAGAAGCAATCTGTGAAGTATCAAAGGCAAAAACGACTTAAGTAAACAAAACAAATAGGCAAAAAAATGCCCCCAAAATATTTCAAATGCAAAAGCAAAAAAAAAAGAAAAAAAAAAAAATGAAATATGTATATGAAAGCCAAAAATAATAGAATGAAAAAAACCAAAAACTTTCGGAAGGAAAAAGAAGAGAGAAAGGAAAGAAGAAACAAAAGAAGGAAAAAAGGCAGAAGAAAACAAGAAAGAAACGAAATAGACATTACAAAAAGAAGAAAGAGGGGAAAGAAAGAAAGAAGGAGAGAAAGAAAGAGAAAAGAAGGATGAAAAAAGAAAAAAGGAATAGAATTAAAAAAGAAAAACAGAAAGAAGGAAAGAAAGAAAGAAAGAAAAAATGATGGAAAGAAGGAGAAAGGAAGGATGAAAAAAGAAAGCAGGAAAGGAATTTAAAAAAAAAGAAAGAAAGAAAGAAAGAAAGAGGGAAAAAAGGAAAAAGAAGGATGAAAAAGAAAGAAGGAAAGGAATTAAAAAAGAAAGGAATAAAGAAGGAAAGAAAGAAAAGAAGAATGAAAGAATGATGGAAAGAAGGAGAAAGGAAAGATGAAAAAAGAAAGAAGGAAAGGAATTTAGAAAGAAAAGAAGAAAGAAGGTAAGAAAGAAAGAATTAGGAAAAGAAGGAGAAAGGAAGGATGAAAAAGGAAAGAAGTAAAGGAATTAAAAAAAGAAAAGAAGAAAAAAGGAAAGAAAGAAAGAATGAGGGAAACAAGTAGAAAGGAAGGATGAAAAAAGAAAGAAGGAAAGGAATTAAAAAAGAAAAGAAGGAAGAAGAAAATAAAAAGGGAAAGAAAGGAATTAAAAAAGGAAATAGAAGTTAAGAAATTTAAAAGCAAAATAGATGCTTCTATCAGAACTTACATATTTGTTCCTGACATCAATGAACAGTGTATACAGTC
>CAUZXS010004805.1:0-25000 GCA_963585895.1 Sepioteuthis lessoniana | reverse complement strand
TTAAATCAGAAATATACTTTATACAAATATATACGCCTATATATATATATATATATATACACATATATATACATGTATGTGTGTGTGTGTGTGTGTGTGTGTGTGTGTGTGTGTGTGTGTATGTGTGTGCGTGTGTGTGTGTGTGTGTGTGTGTGCGCGTGCGCGTGTGAGTGTTTAGTTCTGCACATATACATTTCTTAATAGTTATTGTTGTAAGTCGAGCCGTGTCTAAATCCTGGACGAGAATCTTTCGCTTCACTTTCATTTTCACTTTCAACTGACAATGAATTCATTTGTACTCTTTACCCAGTTCAATATAGGATAGTTGAATATTAGGGCAGAATCATCTCTGTTATCTCGGTAGCGAAACCTGTGTAAGAGAATGAAAAACTAGAAACCGGAGGAAAGTTGGCTTTAGTATTAAATAACCCACTGAGGGGGATATGCCATTTAACAAAGAAAGTAACTAGCGAAGCCAAAACAAATAACCGGCGTTCAGTGATTGTTTCCATGACGATTTGCATCAACAGAATTTGTTAGCCGTTAAGAAAAATTAAAAGAATTTGACGAAGCATTTTAGGTTCTATAGGAATAAATTGTAAATTTCAACTATTCTGTTTTCCTTTTTCATATATCTGAACACACAGATAGATAGATAAATAGATAGATAGATACGCCTTTGTCTTTTATCATTCTTTACCAAGCTATAGTCGTTTATAACATTGATTTATCTACTTACACGCTGAGGCGGCTATGTGCGTATGTTTTTTTTTTTTTGTTTTTTTTCAAATTTTTCTTTTTATTCATGATTCGTTCCTTTTAAGATTAATTTCTTGCCAAAGAAATATTTCATCAATAATACACCCATTCCACCCTCCATCTTCATTTTTCACCCTGGTTCTCTCCCACCGCAACTCCAAAAATTATCAATTTTGTTCTCATTATTATTATTTTTATTATTATTATGAATATTTTTCTCCTTTGTAAAACGTCTCTGTAACCAATAGTAAACATCTAATCACTTTTATAAGAGAATGCCGATACTGTTTAAAGCTTGATCTATTTACCATTCGTTTTAATGTGTATTTTATTTAACAGATATACATTATTGGTTGCTCAGAAAAAAAAATCAATTACCATATAAACTCGTGTATGGGTCGAATATTTCGGCAAATTTTGGTGGCAACAGAAGTGGTGTAAATGTTTTAGGAACTAGAGAAAGGTTACAGCTTTATAAATAATCTAAGATTTAGGACCTTAGAATGACGCACAGAATACACTAATTGTAGCCCCTGCAACAGGTTGCACCCCCTTCCAAAACTAGAGATGTCCTGACTATGACACTAAACTACATCTGATGGTAAGTCTTTATTTTTTAAAATCTCAAGTGTGTGAAGTGTACCTTCATCGATCTAATTTCAGGGCCCTCTCTCATCTTTAGTGGTAGTATTTGTTTGGGTCTTATTCATACCATTTATTAGGGTCCCATAAATTGATCATGTAGACCCATTTAGAAATAATTTGCATTCGATCGGACCGTGAGCAACGAAAAAAATCTTACTCTGGTTGGTTTTCGGCATACCAACCATTGTTGGTTATTTAATGCCAAATCCTCTTTATACATATAAAATATGCATGATTTGGTTTGGTAGGGTTTTACGGTATATCAACTATTGTGGGTTACTTAATACAAAATCCTTTTTATAAATATATATTAAATATATATGATTGAGTTGGTTAGGTTTTATGGCATATCAACCATTGTCGGTGATTTAATGCCAAATCCTCTTTATATATTTATATTAAATATATATGATTTGGTTTGGTTAGGTTTTATGATATATCAGCCATTGTAGGTTATTCTATGGTAAATCCCCTTTATAAAAATCTTAAAAGTATTATTGGTAAACACTTTTTATAGATTACGTTCTTTAAATATCTGAGCTCTTTTTTGCACACATTTAAATGGTTTCTGGCATTTCTATCTAACAAGAATGACTATATTTAGTATTAATGATTTGTTTGCCCACAGTGAAGTGGTTTGAAGTATTGCCAAAAATCATTAACAAATTAATTAAACATCAGTCATTTGCTTACACACAGTTAAATGATCAAACTGTTCTATTTCTAAAAATTCAATTTAGCATAAGGCATTTGTTTACTCTCAGTTTAAATGTCAAAACAGTTCTATTTTACCCATCGATAAGACCCTAACAGGTGCTACCTCTAAGGTCAGCGTGGATGTGAGAGCGATGGCAATAAAGGGGTACTCCACATTTCCCAAAGCTCCAGGACTAAAGTCTCTTCATCAAATTTTTTTAATGTCATATCCAAGACACTCGTTGCAATACTTGGAACAATTTAACTTTGTTGATTTCTGCTAAATTGATTCGTTAGGTATAGAACTGTTTGACATTTAAACAGAGTGCAAACAAATACCTAATGCAAAATTAAATTGTTAGAAATAGAACTGTTTGATCATTTAACTGTAAGCAAATGACCCATGGTTTATTGCATTTTTATTTTTCGATAGCAATACTTGTAACCATTTAACAGTAAGCAAAAAATGAGGACTGGTCATTTAAAAATGTTATCAACCCAATGTGTTTATAAATCATATATTTTTTCATGTATATGTATAAACTGGATTTGGCTTTAAATAATCTACAAAGTTTGATATGTCATAAAACCAAACTAAACCAAAGCAAACCAGACAAAACCATACCAGATCGATTTGACCAATAGATGAGCACTGTCACGTTCACTTTTAGACAAATGCCCTTAGGAAAGGTATGAACTCTCTTATTCCCGTTGTTAAGGGTTAAATAGTACCACTACTGTTCTCCTGCAGGGATGGCTTTGACGTCAGATAACCCCCAAAGGTCGATATGCCATTAAACAAAGAATCTGAAATCGGAATCCTACATGAGACCGGAACAGGTATTATCACTCCAGGTTACAGGGTTCATGACAATCAAAAGCTACTTTAAGCTCTCCAGAACTGGAGCCTCATCATCCGATGCAGTTTTGTGTAATACACCACTGAAAGGATATCTGGAATTATAGGTGTCGTTACATGATATATCGCCGAGTATATCTCACTATTTCTACCACTGGCCGATATATAAATATGAAATTATTCCGAAATGTTAAAAGTTAGATATCACAAGAAAGACTAGAAGCAACGCTGGGATTCACAGATTAATTCCATTAATAAATTATTTCTAGAACATTATATTCGAAATCGACTTATAAGATAGAATATTCGGTAATTGAATCAAAAATAATCTTTTAAAACCAATTTTATCGAAAATTCTTCAACTTATCTAATTTTCGCATTTTTTTTCTATTTAACCTGGGAAAAAATTGAATTGATGTAAGTTGATAACAACCTTCTCAACGTTGGAGAACCTGGTGACCGTCTACGTGACTGACAACGAAAGGTCAGACTCAAGAACTCTTACGGTAAGTGTAAGCAACGGTCACCCGAGAGATGGTAGGACTTTGAAAATAGTCAGCATGTCAGTCGGTTAGTAACCAGCAGAGGACTAGTAAAAGTAAGTAAAGTTGGTGACCGTAGTCGAGGTTGACCCGAAACTCGCTTTTCAATAGCTACTACATCAAGGGGTAGGAGAGGGCGCTACTCCTTTCCCTGGATTGCTCCACTTTACCCTTGATACGTAAAGCAAGGCGGTATCAAATGCCATTTTTAAAGTCTTTGTTATGACGAGACCCGGGATTGAACCCAGCTCTCCCGGACCATTGGCGAACACTCTACCCACTTGGACTTAGGAGTTTAAATTTCGGACCAAGCAAGACTACTCCGTCTCCTTCAGGTGTAGGTGACGCTAAGAACTAGGAATTCCTTCATCGACTGAATACAACCCAACGTCTTTCTGACTTGAGCTAGAACTAGACGAAAGCTGAAACACACAAATAAAATGAATGGTATTTTTCATTTGACCTCGTATTTGACTTTGTTGCTTTTTCCTGATGTAATATCGTCATCATCTCTAGTCTTTAGCTCCAACAACTTTTCGCCTCTTTTCAAAACGTAAATGTGTTGTAAACTGGTTTTATAGTCATGCATGAAATATCTATTTGAATAATATTCTGCTGCTGGACAGATTGATAATTCGCTAGTGTGTGTGTGTGGGGGGGGGGCTATCCTGAGACCCCGAGAAGCAAATCATCAACTATAATCATCCTCATTATCATTATGAAGTCGCGCTGACAGCATGGATTTTCCACAACACTTTCTCTCTATCCGTCCCTATCATTCATTACTCCTGGAAGGTCCTCTCGAATGAATCCTGTGTCTGTATAGAGCTGATGTACGCAACTCCTTACTTGTCGGTCAACACTGACAGGTCCATGTGAAGAAATTTATTTGAGAAGGTCGTTTATGAATTGGTCCTTAATTTCCACGATACTTTCTTTCTATCCGTCCCTATCATTCATTACTCCTGTAAGGTCCTCTCGAATGAATCCTGTCTCTGTATAGAGCTGATGTACGCGACTCCTTACTTATCGGTCAACAATGGCAGGTCCCTGTGTAGAAGCTTATTTGAGAAGGTCGTTTATAAGTTGGTCCTTAATTTCCAAGCAGGGCCCATCATGTCTTGTTCATCTTACTTGTGTTATATAATTACGGAATGATTTTCTTTATTAATCATTTTCGTTAATAATGTCATATCATTCGGTTTGGTTGGACTTTGAACTATTCGGCTTAGTGCACGTGCAGGTGCACACATTGAGTACAGTTCACGATCGTGCGCAGAGGATATGGCAATCACAAATTTCATAATAAAAACCCCAGATAGGAAATGTGATTGGGGTGTGAATGACGTCACGCTCGGAAGCGATGTGCTGGGAATTTTGGCAATTTATGAAAAAAGCAGTTAGTTGAGATTTGACTCTGGGCGAGGCCAGTCCAGCTGGGAGCTACGGGATGCGCAGCGCGTTCGTTGGGTCAGTCAGTTGAGATTTGACTCTGGGCGAGGCCAGTTCAGCTGGGGGCTACGGGATGCACGTTTGTTGGGTCAGTGAGTTGAGATTTGAAGCTGGTCCGGGCAGTCCAGCAGCGGGTTGGCTGTGAGCGATGTAGGAACAGTCAGCATAGTAAAAATTGTGTGTCTCTCTCTCCTCGTGTCGAAAAACTAAACTAAAGAAGTTAATAAACGTTTCGTACCTGAACTACCGAGAGTCGTCAGTGTTTTGGGATTTCCCTGCATCTGAATATTTTACATATTCATATTTTGGATATGCTACACTTGGATGGTTTTTAAGATGGCAGGTAAGTGATCGTACGGCTGTTTTTTGTTGTTGTTGTTTTATTTGTATGGGTGTTGCTTCGAAGATTTTCTAAACATAGCACTTAGCATTCTTGTGTAATTTCCAACTTGCCTGTTTTACCATGCGTACTGTTAACGTCTTGGAAGTGCATTCATTTAGTATAGTGTCAGGAAGGAAGGAATCCCGTTTTATTTCATCAGAAATATCAGATTTTCATATGATTGATAACCTGTCGATAGCTATGCGTATGTTGATCTCACTTTCAGTCGATGAGATATTGCAGACGAGGAATGTGAATTGGTCTACTAATTCCAAAGGCTTGTCTCTTCAAAAAAGATTCGTTTGGTTTGGTCTTGTTTGATTTTTATAGCATATCAACCATTGTTGGTCATTTAAGTCCAAATCCTTCTTATACAAATAATCAGTATATGATTTCTAAACAGATTTTGTAGACAACATTTTAAAACAAGCCTGAGCTCATTTTTGCACTCAGTTAAATGGTTTAACTTAATTTCAAACAATTAATTTTAGCCGAAATCCAAAGTTTTTTGGTGTATAAAGAGTAAACTAAAAAAACAGTTTTATTTCAAACAATTCAATTCAGATTAAGTATCGGTTAAATTTCAACAGTTCTATTTTTAAAAAATTCAGGTTTGTATAAGTATACAGTTTTTGTTTTGTTTACACACAGTTAAACGATAGAACACTTCTATTTCAAACAATTCAGTTTAGCATGTCTGAAAAGTTAGATAGTTCCACGTATTGCTAACAATTCAATTAAATAACAGTGATTTATTTACATACAGTAAAACTATCAGACAGTTCTATTTCAAACAATTCCGTTTAGCATAAGTACTCATAAGTACACACTTTAAATGTCAAACAGTTTTATTTGATCCATAGATAGGACCCTATCCGGTGCTACGACTCAAGACCAGTATGGACATTGGAGTGATGGCAATGAAGAGATACTTCAGATTCCCCAGAGTTCCAACATTACTGCAGCATCACTATCAGATCGTTTAATGTATTATCCAGGAGTTTTACCCCTCTGCAGAGATGCAGTCCATGATTTCTGCAGCCCCAGCCGAGTGGGCTAATTCACAAAAAGATGCCTCCTTCTTGTTGAAATGACATAAACTTTTATTTGTATTCAGTCGAGGCCAATAATTCCTGCTGCTTACTCCAGGTTATGCAGCAGAGATTCAGCTGGGGCAGGTATATTTGCTAAAAGTGATATATCGTCTGCCTCTGTCATAGGTTTTGTGAGATATTGTCTGCTTGTCTTTTATCAATGCTAAACCATTTTCTTTTATAAGATCTGTTGAAGTTCGTAGTAAATAATCTGGATAAATTATAAATATATTCAGTCCTGAATATATTTCTTTGCAAAGACAACTTTTACTTTCTTAAAGGTCATTGAAAATGTAGAATTGAAGACTAACAATTAATTTGAGATGAAAATATAACATTTTGTTAGGAAGACGAGATAATTTTTAAAGATAAATTTGTTGCTAGTTTTTTGGAGCTTTTTTTCTTTGACGTTTGTTTTCAATCTGTCATTGACTGTAAATCTTCTTCAAACTTTATTCCTCTATGTTAATTCGTAACCCTAGATTCCCGGCTAAGTCCTTAGAGGTCTCAACCTATGCGTAGGTGACTTTTCCTGTCCAAACTTAAAAAAGCCCTTACATATATATATATATATATATATATATATATCCAACACAACTTTTTTTCTGTCACATCCTCGGGCGATGTGGTTATTTGCGGCTTGATATTTCATTTCAGAGTTTCCAAATATAGAAATATTTTTTTACACAAGTTACGGAATTTCAAAAGTGTAAATTTGGTCATCGAAGAGACCTAATAATATTTGTTTTCCTTGTATAGAAGTAAATTCCTAGTTTTAGAAAATCAAAGTACTAGGTTTGTTTACACCTTTATTTGTTTGGGTTTATGGCATATCAACCTTTGGAGGTAATTTAATGCCAAGTCCATTTTTATACAAATAAACAATTCTATTTCAAACAATTAAGTTTAGCATACGAACATTGTATTATTGTAAAAAAAAAACAGTTCTATTTCTTCAAAGTCAAAAACAGTTCAACTTCAAGCTAGTCAGTTTAGCATACAAAAACAGTTCCATTTCAAACAATTCTGTTTAGCATAAGTACTTGGTTTAAATGTAGAATCAATTCAGTTTAGTATAAGTACGCTGTTAAGTTCTATTTGATTCATAGATCGGGTGATACCACTCCGGCTAGAGTTGACCTGGAAGTGATGGCCATGAACAGTTACTCCACATTCCCCAAAGCATTACTGGAACCTCACCATCAGATCGACTCGTGTCATATAGGACACTCTTTGGGGTGGGATCTTAATCCTCTTCAGAGGTGCATTCTGTGTATTCTACAACCCCAGCCGACAGGGAAAAATATTTCATAAAAACGTTTTATCTCTTTTAATGGTAATACCAATGTCAATTCTTTTCTAAAATAATTTGATTACATCTTTTCAGTTCTACCCTGTCATCTCTTTTGTAATGGGTAGATTTTGTTTACTTTACAGGGGGCTCAACAACTGCAGCAATGTACCAAACTAAGATAAACCTTTTAAGATGACACGGAATCTTCTAAAATGTTAAAAAATGATTTTTTTTCTAATCATATACAAGTTATTCTTATTTAATAGTTCTTCATTTCTTTCAGTTTTTTTTTTCTGTCTCCGTGTCTCAGTCTATTGAAGTTATTAAAAAAAATGTAGTCTTACGTACATAATCTCTTTTTGAAGCCACACACGCTATGTTGGACTGTCTGTCTTTCAAAGCACGGTAAAGGTATGTGCGACTATTTGACGAGGCGTCAGTATCTGTGTACATACGCATAAAAACCAGTTTTTGTTGAACTCTTGAAAAGACGATGCCATTATCGGTAAAACATGATTAATCTATAATTTTGTCTACCCGGAAATGTTCTTAACATTTAAAATTTTATCTATCAGTCTGTCTGTCTGTCTGTCTGTCGACTCGTATCTGTCTGTCTGTCCATATCTATCGATCTAACTAGCAATTATTATTCCTATACACATGTTTTATTACAAATCTGACACACACACACACACACACACACACACACACACACACACACACACAGAGGCACGCACGCACACAGAGACGTCATGATTGTGTATATGTGTAAACACACACATATGTATATGAGTGTATGTATAAATACACTGGAATAAACAAACAAACAAATACACACACACACACACACACACACACACACACACACATATATATATATATATATATATATGTATGCATATAGGTATACTTGACTGTTTGAGCGAATCCAAGTAATATACACACTTTAATACATGTATAAATCAGTGACAGACAAAAGCTGAAATACGTAAATACAAATTCATTCGTAAATCTATCAGTCAATATATATATATATATATATATATATATATATATATATATATATATATATATATATATATATATAAAACATGGGATGATGACCAAAGGAAAAGCCATGAGCGGGGAAAGCAAATATCAAAAAAAGGAAATCGATATATATATATATATATATATATATATATATATATATATATATATATATATATATATATCGATTTCTCTTTTCTTCTCTACTCGCATGTAATTACTTATTGAAAATATTCAAAAGTGACTGAAATAATACACACTCATTTACAAATACGTATCCATATCATATATATATATATACACACACATATTTACTGTGTATGTGCATGTGTCAGTGTGCGTGTGTATCTGTGTCTGTGTGTTTTTATTTCAGTGTGTGTTTGTGTGTGTGTGTCAGTGTGCATTCGTCTGTGTCTGTGTATGAGTGTGTCAGAGAGAGAGAGAGACAGAGAGTGAGAGAGAGAGAGAGAGTGAGAGAGGGAGAGAGAGAGAGAGAGAGAGAGAGTGTGTGTGTGTGTGTGTGTTCTCTATCTATAATATGCACTGTAACAAACTATTGATAATGCAAACTGATTAAAAAAATTCAAGCAACTTCTTTGGGAGTGCCTTTATGATATAAAGATTTCAGTCTTCTTTCGGAAAGGCATGAATTCCTCGAATCCCCATTCCCTGGTATGGATAACTACTGATGCACTATGTAAGCTTTGGTAAGTCAACCAGTGTAGGAGAAGGAAAACTGCATTCAAATCGACACTGTCTCATACCCTGCTCGTAGTGGCGTAATTGCAAAAACGTAGGTACACACACACACACACACGTGCATATACACCCATGCATGCACATCCATGCATACACACACACACTCACGCGCATACACACTTACATACACGCATATACACATAATACTTCTCCATATATATATATATATATATATATATATATATATGTAGAATTTTTTGATTGTTTTTTTCTAGTTTTGATCTTTGGTTCGTCGTTCGGCGAAAGTTTTTATGAAAAAAAATTTTTTTAGAAAATTTTGAAAAAGCAGTTTTTTAAAGAGATTATACGCTATAAAAGAAGCGACGGGAAATGCACAATATATATCATATATAATTATTTGTCTCCTCGTATCCTTATATCTATTTACCATCCCAGTCGGCTGGAGCTGTATTATACACTGACTGAACCTCTGTAGAGTGGTAAGACACTTCTTACGAAAGTCCTTGATATGACACTAAACAATCAGACAGTGAGGCTCCAATCATGCTAGAGCATTGAGGAGTGTGGAGTAACCTTTTATTGTCATCGATTCCAGGTCCACTCTGACCTTGAGTGGTATCTATGGGTCAAGTAGAAATGTTTGATATTTAAACTGTGTACATATGCTAAACTGAATGGCTTGCAATTGAACTGTTTTTACATTTAAGGATGTGTAAAGAAATGCTTGATTAATTAAAATGCTAGTGATATATAGCAATACTTGCAACCACTTAACTTTATTGTGTCATGCTAAATTGAATTTTCAAAAATAGAACTGTTTGATCATTTAACTGTGTGTAAATAAATCAGTTTAACCGAATTGTTAGTGTTAAACTCCAATACTTGAAAACATTTAAATGTGTGCAAACAAATGATTAATAGTTAATAGAATTATTCGTATTAGATAAATGTAAGTGAAACCATTTAACTATGTGCAGAAAAAAAAGAGCTCAAGCTCGTTTAAAAATGTTATGTACAAAATGTGTTTGGAAATCATGTATTTACTATGTATAAAAAGGTTTTAGCATTAAATTACCTGCATTGGTTGATAGGACATAAAATCAAGCCAAACCAAACCAAACCTATCTATTTACCTATCTACCTATATGTGGCTTGGAGATGACACGAAACAGCATTCGGCTTGGAGATGACAGCATTCTAGTGTAAAAGCCAAGGATGGGTATAGTAACGCTTGATTACCATAATTCCCAAGTCCATTCTTATACGGTGAGGTAGTATTTGTTTAGGGTCCAATCTTGGAATCATATAGAACTGTTTGAAAATTATTATTGTTAGATAGGAATGCTTGGTATTATCTGTGTGAACAGACATGATTATTATTTGATTAGAAGTTTTATTAGAAAGTGAATAATTCCTTGAATTATTGATTTTATATAGGGATACCTGCAACCATATGTGTGCAAAAAATGATTATAGAGAAAGAAAAAATTCAATTTAAAAAAAGCGCTTACATTTAGAAATCGATCAAATATCAGCATTATCTTGTCCATAAGATATTCATAAGCCGTTTAATAAATAAACGAAACGTTTCTATCTATCTATCTATCTATCTATCTATCTAAATCTCTTCATATCTATCTCTCTATGAATCACCAGGTCTGTTCTTATCTATCTATCTATCTATCTATCGTGCATTGATTCTAATTTCATCCTATTACTTGATCATATTCTAAGTTTACCTCATTTTATTCTCTTTCTTTGGATATATTTGAAATCATTGTGAAATATAGAAAACAACTACCCTATGTGAACCTCTTGAGAATATCGTAACAATGTAGTTGTGGACGTCAATCTAAAGCGACGCGGAACAGCAAACTGATAATGATGTAAGTAGCCCGAAACTTTCAGGGTTTGTTTACGCTTGCCGAATGATCAATGTATACTATTTTATTCGAGCAAGCGCACTTTTGTTCGACCAACATAACCCTATTCTCGTTATCTGATAGTCATAACTCATATTATCCTGATCATATAAGCTTGTTCTTATTGGTTCTCAAGTTTATTTCGCAGACCATTGCCAGCGATTGAGATCTTCACTAGGTCTCTCAATATTTGGCCTTGTGCCAGACTGATATTGGTCTGGTAAATTGGAGCTTGCAATTGAGTTATGATAAAGAGACGAGCTGCGCTGGGCATTAAACGATTGCAGTCCTCTTTTTGTATTTTTGTTTGTGTGCGAGACGAAATTGCAACCTTTTCAGAATTTTAGATCCGTATCTTCTGTTGAGGCACTAACCCCTCTGACAGAAAAAAATGCTCAGAGGAGGACTGATTACAGTGACCAGAAACAATACAGTCAACACAAGCATCAACAGAACAAAAATAGCTAAAAAAAAAAATGGGAAGTAAAACAACTCTATAGACATTTTAAGCAACAAGTGAGAAGTTACACGAGAAACCTTGGATATGGCTAAAAAAGGGAAACCCTAAAAAAGAAAGTGAATCACTTTTGATTACAGTACAAATCAATGCTGTGAGGGCGATGTGAATGCAAGAATAGACAAGACGCAACAAAATTGCAGATGTAGATTATGTGCTGATAGAGATGAAATCACATAAGAAGTGGATGTATTAAATTAGTGCAAAAAGTGTACGAGACTGGCAAGATTTGTGGAAAAGGTGATCCACTGGGAATTGTGCAAGAAGTGGAGAGCCATCAGAATGATAAGATCTATCTATCTATCTACACACACGCAAACACTTATATATATTTTTTTTTTTCAACAATTTACACAAAAGTGTAAGTTTTTTTGCAGAAGAGAGGCTCCCATAAGCCTTAAAATTTCCATCTATATTTTTGCATTTTTTAACAAATCAGAATACACTTACTGCATCTCTTTAGAGGGGTAAGACTCCCAATCAGGAGGTGCCCGTGGTGTAATGGTTATCGTCGTAGAAAATGGACACGGTGACACGAGTTCAAATCCTTGACGAGACTGCTTGCATTTCACATAGCACCAATACCCTTGGTAAAGGTATGAATACAATTATTTTCCCTCTAGCTATGGGTAAATAATAGGGCAGACTAGGTTCTTCAGCCTTGGTTAGGCAACTAGTCTAGGAAAAGGAAAACTCTGAATTCAAACCTGTTAAACTCCGCTTAAAGATTGACCTTATGTCATATCCTGTCCGAGCGAAGGGGTTGGGTAAATATGGTAAGACTCCCAATCAGTGTCCTGTATATGACATTAAACAATCTGATGGCGAGGCTCCAGCTTTAGAGATATGGGTAATGGGGAATACCTCTTAATTGCTATTGCTTCCAGGTCCACTCTGACCCAGAGTGGTAGCACCTGATAGCATCCTGTCAATTGTTCACACAGAACAAACTATGTGTCCCAACAAATGACTGATATTATATTGTGACTGTTATAAAACAGTACTTGAAACCATTTAACTATGCTCAAAAGAAGAGCTCAAGCTCGTTTAAGATACCGGACATTGGCGTGATGGTTAGAGTGTTCGCCTATGGCCCGGGAGACCTGGGTTGAATCCCAGGTTGAGTCATACCAAAGACTCAAAAATGGTACTTGATGCCTCCTTGCTTAACACTCAGCATTATAAGGTACGGATCAAGGGTATTACGGAGAAATCCAGGGAAAGGAGTTGCGCCCTCCCCTACACCTTCGAGTAGTAGCTATCGAAAAGGGAGCCTTCGGGTCACCCTCTACTAACGTCGCCAACAATATATCAAGAGGATTTGGCATTAAAAAACTTAATCTTTGATACACCATAAAACCCAACCAAACCATATCATATATATATATATATATATAAACAGGATTTGGCATTTAATAATATGCAATGGTTGATATGCTATGAAACCTAAGCAAACCAAACTAAACGAAATTTAGAGAATGACATTGCATTCGCTTCATCACTTCTGTTCACAATGAAAAACCTGTGCCTGAAAGATATTTTTCTAATCTAAAAGAAGCACTTTAAAAGTTAGTTACATTTACACGGAAAACATGTCACCAAACAAAGAAGTACACAACAAAAAGCAAAAAAAAAAAAGGAAAAAAAAAAATAAATAAAAAACAATACAAGCGAAAGAAAGCACCGTCATGAAATATATAACATCACCTGCGTCTAATTGTATAATCAATCTTCAATGCCGTTCACAAGGAAATGATCTCCAGCCAAGTGTTATCTAACAAACCGCCATCAGATGGAAAAAAAGATAAAGAAAAAACTACATCTACAAAACGTAAGAATTCAGGAAAACAAGAATCTGCTTTCATAAACTGTCGATCACAACACAGCTACTTCTAAATATCTATAGAACCTCAAAAAGCAAAAAAGCTATACAAAAATATTCTCATGGAAACTAAGAAAAATCTGATTCACAATATAGCAATACATCAAAGCTATGAATCCTTTGTACAAAGCAGATGGCTATCATCACATTTCGAAACCAACTAGATATCCAAAAAACAAAAACAAAATCAGAATTAGTTTTAAAATGTAGACATGCAAATAAGTCTTTACTATAGTATCTGCAACTCCGTCAGCTCTTGAATTAAAATCTATTAATAATTCAAAAAGTTATCAAAAAAATATTCGAACATCACCAGCATGACAAGAAATGAAATTCTGATCTATATAAAATAAGATGAACGAAACTAAGCACCCACACAAAATAACAGATTTTTATTACACTTGTTATATATATATATATATATATATATATAAACCTCGCAATTTAAAGAAAAAAATCTTTTAAGCATATTTTATCCATGCAGGGAATTGCATAAAACCTCCCAACTGCGTAGGCACAATACTTCTTTAAAATTCTTTCTGCTATGTGGAAATTATATATATATATATATATATATATATATATATATATATATATTATGGTTTATGCAAGCGATTTTACTTTGCCAAACTTCCTGTATTTCATACGTTCTAACGAATCCTTGCGTATTACATATACGCTAATTTAAAGGTAAAATTCACGATTAAAATAGCAAAGAATTTTGTGTAAAAAAAAATCTGTAAAATTTCAATTTGAAAGAAAACTAATAGTTACTCATTTAGAATTTCTGTGAATTTTATTCATTATTATAGAAATCACTGACTTCGTAAAATAACCAGTAAATACCTTAGGTCTTAAATGTGGTAAGTGGTTTTATTTTAATTGAAGTAGGCTTAATACAATGATTAAAATGTGTCACATAGGAGGATCATTAAATAAGCTTCCAGACTTTTTCGTATGGGCACTTTTATTGATAGTTAACACATAAAACTCTAGTCCCCTTCGAAGTAATCTCCTCCGGCTGCAATGCACTTGTTGTACCATTCCAACAACTTCTGGAAGGCCCCATGAAAGTCCTCTTGTGTGAGCGTGTCAATGACCTTCGTCATAGCTTCTTTCATCTCCTCAATTGTCTCATTATGACAGCCTGTGAGCTTAAGGGAATTAGCAAAAATCACAGGGAGCAAGGTCTGGACTATAGGGAGGCTGAGGAACTGTCTTGATGCCCATCTTGGTCAAATAGTCTGTGACAAGGATGGAGTTGTGGACTGGTGCATTGTCCTGGTGGAAATGCCACTGAGCCGATTTGAAGAGTGCTAGCTTCTTCCCAAGGGATATCTTCCTGAACTCCCTTAAAACCTCAACATAGTAACCCAAACCCTTTGGCCAATCAACTCTGGTATATTGACTTCCTTACTCCTGCCACACCAGTCATGATCCCTCCCAGACTCCCTGCCTTCCTTGAATCTCTTATGCCACTCAAAAACTGATGCTCGATTCCTGCAAGATGGTCGAAAAGCAGTCTGAAGCATTCCATACGTTTCTGTGCCAGTTTTTCCAAGTTTAAAACAATTTTATTGCATATCGTACTTCTAAATTGTCCTCACGTCCAGATTGCATTTTGAAATTCATCAGCTATGACAATCAGGCTTTAGTAGGGTGTATTCCAAATGCTGCAGTAGCTGTTCATTTGAACCTGAAATCATAAAAATTGGTCAGTCATTTCATAAGACGTATAGCAATACCATACTGAATTTTCAAGAGTCAACGACAATTTAAAATGCTGGTACAAAAAAGTCTGGAAACTTATTGAATTCACCACGTATATATATATGAAGTGAAGTGAAGTTGGCGACCGGAGTCGAAGGCGCCCAGAAGGCTCCCTTTTCAGTAGCTACTACACATGTGTAGGGGAAGGCGCTACTCCTTTCCCTGGATGGCTCCACTTTACCCTTGATACGTATCTTATATTGTGGAGTGTTAAGCAAGGAGGTATATATATATATATATATATGGCTGTTTTAGGCATTCTAGTTTTATTCTACTTAGTGTATTAAGCACTTCCACGTATTAGTTTAATTAACTCTGCCGGTATTTTTTTCTTTTGGCAAGTCATTGCGGTACTGGTTGATTATTTAGACTTTTTCTTTTTTTATAAGTTTTTCCCAGATAGGTTTTCTTACACGCTTCCATATATATAAAAGAAAAATTGTTTATCCGAAGAGGGGAGAGAGTAAATATTTCTAAATAAATAGGTCCACAAAGATATTTATGTTTTTAATTATTAATTTGGTCTGACACGTATTTCTAGCGTCTTGCTGTCGTCAAAGAGCCTTTAATGGTTTTGGCTGTGTCGTTTATGGTTTATATAGTGATGGCTGTCCTGATGGGATTGCTGGTCCTTTTCAGTTCTGTGATTGATTTTCATTTCTGCAGGTGATAGTTCTCTCTTTCTTTCTTTTTTCTTTTTCTTCTTTTTCCTTTTACAAGAGTGTGTTCTGTATGTTTTCGTGGGTGTACTTCTTTTCCTCTAATTAATCTTAGATATTTGATATGCCATTATGTTTATGGGTTATCTACTCTGTATCATTGTGTGTGTGTATATGTGTGTGTATGTATGTTGGGGAAGTTTTTCTCTGTATATGTATAGATTAGTTCTGTTCAATATTATTGGGTTTTAAAGTATTTACTTTTTTCTTTCTTTGGACCCACCGAAAAAGAATTTTTATATATATATATATATATATACAGGGGTGGGATATCAGTGTGTATCCATAAATATATATAAATGAATTTATATGCATTTATAAAGCGAGCATATTGTAACCGGCTCATTGATTGCCTAGTGGGTAGAGTGTTCGCCAATGGTCCGGGAGACCTAGGTTCAACTCCAGGTCGCGCCATACCAAAGACTTTAAAATAGTACTTGACACCTCCTTGCTTAACACTCAGAAATATAAGGTATATGTCAAGAGTAAAGTGGAGCAATACCAGGGAAAGGTGTAGCGCCCTCCCCTACACCGGGATGTAGCTATTGGAAAGGTAGCTTTCTGGTCGCCCTCGACTACGGTCGCCAAATTTACTTATATCGTAATAGCTATCATCGTAGAGCCTGGAATAAGCCACTTCAGTTCAAATTCTTGTATTTAATGCGTGCTAAAGCTCTTGAGAAAGGCATGAACCTATACGTTCTCGCTCCAGCTATAGGTAGGGCAGTATATGTTCTTTAGTCTTGGTAGGGTAATCTCTTTAGAAGAAGGTAAGTCTATAATCAAACCTGTTGTTGTCTGCTTAAGAATTGATCTTGTCTTGCATCCAGTTTGTGAACGAAGTATGGGGTAAATGGCTGTGGGGGTTGCCTGTGAATAGAGAAAGATAGAATAAGACAAAATAAGAAAGAGAATATATGTATAAATAATTCAAAATTATTACAATCACACAGGCAGACAGACAGACAGACACAAACACACACACACACACAGATATTTTGACATTATTGCTGGTGTTCTGCAAGGAGATACATTAGCCCCATATCTGTTCCTATTCTGCCTAGATTACGTACTTCGAGATACATTAGCCCCATATCTGTTCCTATTCTGCCTAGATTACGTACTTCGAGATACATTAGCCCCATATCTGTTCCTATTCTGCCTAGATTACGTACTTCGAGATACATTAGCCCCATATCTGTTCCTATTCTGCCTAGATTACGTATTTCGAACGTCGATAGATCTAATGAAAGAAAATGGTTTTACACTAAAAAAGAAAAGAAACAGACGATACCCCACACAAACTATTATGGACGCAGACTACGCAGGTGACATACCGCTTCTGGCAAATACACCTACCCAAGCCGAATCCCTGCTGCATAGTCTGGAGCAGGCAGCTGGTAGCATTGGCCTCCATGTAAATGCAAACAAAACGGAGTACATGTGTCTTAATCAAAAAGGAGGCGTCTGCATACTAAATATTGGCTCTCTGAAACTTGTTGACAAGTTCACCTACCTCGGAAGCAGCATCTCATCTACTGAAAATGACACCAATATACGACTAGAAAAGGCATAGACTGCTATCGATAGGTTATCAATCACATGGAAGTTAAATTCATCCGATGAAATAAAACGCAATTTTTTTCAACGCAGCAGTTGTGTTAATTCTACTATATGGATGCACCACATGAACGCTGGCTGAACGCATAGAGAAAAAACTTGGCGAGAATTGCACAAGAATGCTACGAGCTCTACTGAACTTATCCTGGAAGCAACATCCCACAAAACAGCAGCTGTACGGCAACCTACCTCCCACCTCAAAAACCATCCAAATAAGACGGACAAGACATGCGGAAAACTAATGGAGAAGTAATGACGAACTCATAAAAGACGTTCTCCAGTGAACTCCCTCTTCACACGGACGTGCAAGTGTTATCTTGCATACATATATATATATACATACAAAAGTGGAAGTGCCCGTGGGGTAAGTGACACGGTGATCCGAGTTCAAAGTCTGGCTGAGGCTGTTGACATTTCACGTATGGCTCATACTCTTGGGGGAAAGCTATGAATCCAACTATTCTCCCTCCAGCTATGAGTAAATAGTAGGGCAGATTGGCTTTTTAAACATAGCATGCTTACAAGTGTAGAAGAAGGAAAACTCTGAATTTAAACTGATTAAACTCCCCTAAAATTGACCCTGTATGACACGGAAGGGTTCGTAAATGCACATATCCATAAATACACAGATACGCACACACATATAAACACACACACACACACACACGCACATACACACACACATAGATTAGTAGAATGTATTAATGAAACCCTCCCATCACGGGAAGTTTGTGACACGAGGCCAATTTCTAAGCGAGTTTGCATTTATGATTTTCCTTCTCTTTGACTGATTGCCTAAAGATTGCAAAGGGACATAGTCTGTCCTACTATTTATACATATCTGTAGAAATAACAGATTGATTCATGCCTTTCGAAAGAGAATTAAGACTATGTGAAACAAAAAAGTCACGTCCAGGATTTGATCTCCGCTTCACCGAGTCTATTCCCTTATGACATTAACCATTTCGCCATGCGCGCCTCCTACCTAACTATCTATCTATCTATCTATCTCCGTCTCACTTTTATCTCATTCTCTTTCTATTTCTCCCTTCCTCTCTCTCTCTCTCTCTCTCTCTCTCTCTCTCTCTCTCTCCCTTTCTCCATATATATATGTATATATATATGATGATAACCGTTGCATTAAGTACGCTAAGCTTTTGTTATATCTATTCAGTTGAATTTTATATAATGAAACATTTACGTACGTAACTCTAATGGCTAGACATTTTAAAGTTATTTGATCTGATACCAATTTACTCATCTAAAATTCGATGGTCACATATGTGAGAAACATCTTTATTTTAATTCTAATCCAATGTAAAGGACAATTGATTTTTAAAGAACTGTTTATTTTTTGTTGTTGTCTTAAAATTCAGGTAAACCGATTAAATATTTATCACTTATACAATTACCAAACGACAACAACGAAAAGTGCGACTATCTTAAAGATATACTGATAGAGTAACAATGCAAAATAAACCGTCCCCGTGTACATTAATGGACCCGGCGACCTGAGTTCAAATCCAGAAATAGGCTGTCTGGATTTCATATAGTGCTAATATCCTTTGGATAACTATGAATCCCACAAATTTCCTCCAATGTATGGGTAAATAGTTGATGTGTATGGTGTGGCAACCGGAAAGGAAAAAACAAACAAACTCTGAAATCAAACTGGCCCTGTGTCAGTTCTGCTTGTGACGTATTAACTGGATAAAGGCACAAACTATAGTTTAGTCCGAAATATTTCGTCTTTTTTCTTTTCGATGAAGCATTTCTTATATATCATTTCACTTTTTGCAAATTTATCACACCAGCTGCAATTGGTTTTTCGCTGAGGATTGATTGGTTTCTTTGTTTAATGGCATATCAACCTTTGTAGGTTATTTAATGCCAATGCTATTCTCCTAGAAGAACAGTAGTGGTACTATTTAACCCATAGCTGGGAGGATAAGGGGGTTCATACCTTTTCCAAAGGTATTTGACCGAAAGTGATTGTAATAGCGCGACTGGAGTATGAACTCGCTAACTACGATTCCGCAGTCCATCGCTTTAACCATTACACTACCAGGACACCCCCGCTGATGATTGAGTTACAGGTCTTCTTAATTATCAAAGATTCTAAGTATTCGATCTCAACATTGCAGTGCTCTGGAAGTTTCAATTCTTCTTCAGATTACTAATTTCTCCAAGTTTTTTTCTCTCAGTATTTCGAGATTATTCCTAGGGCTCCAATTATGATATCTATCACTATCCCCGATATATTCTATAGCTTTTCCTATGCCTTAGTAAGGTCGAGATATTTATCCAGTTCCAGTAAAGTAAAGTTGTCTCCCTTTAATCGAGGGTGACCCGAAGGCTCCTTTTTCAATAGCTACTACACCTAGGTGTAGGGGAGGGCGCATCTCCTTTCCCTGGATTGCTCCACTTTACCCTTGATACGTTCCTTATAATGCTGAGTGTTAAACAAGGAGGTATCAAGTACCATTTTTAAAGTCTTTGGTATGACTCGACCTGGGATTGAACCCCGGTTTCCCGGACCATTGGTCTCTTCTTCTTCTTTCGAGTATTTATACACTAATTCTAATGGGTGACCTTCACTGGTCCGACTGAGGGAGAAGTCTCCTCAGCTATTGAGAATTCTACTCAATAATCTAACCAGTTTCAGCAGTGCTTTGTTCTAGACAGTGTCAATTCTTCCGCAGAACTCCAGTTCTGACATTTCTATTTCTAGATTTTTCAAGATTGTTCCAAGAGTTCAAATTATCATTGGTATTACTGTTATTTTAATCTTCAACAACTTTTTTCTGCTATTTATTCAGTTTTTTGTTTCCTTTTACTTTCTCTCTATAGGTTTCCTCTGTGTATCCATATTCTCGTAAGCTCAACCGCTCATCAAATGTAACCAGATATTAGTTTTTCTTTACGAAATGGTATATTTATCTGTTTTATGTTGTAATTGCTATGATAGGTTTTGGTTTGGTCTAGTTTCTTTGTTTAATGGCATATCAACCTTTGCAGGTTATTTAACGCCAAAGCCATCCTTCTAGAAGATCAGTAGTGGTATTATTCAACCCATAGCAAGGAGGATAAAGGGGTTCATACCTTTCCTAAGGGTATTTGTCCGAAAGTAAAAGTAATAGCGCAACTGGTGTTCGCAGTCCATCGCTTCAACCATTACACCACGAGGACACCTCCTTATTATAGGTTTTTTCTTATGTCTCAATTTTTCTTTTTATTATATTCTTTGGATCCACTAAATCTTCCATGTTCAGGAGTCCTGTTCCTTTTTCTTTTCTTGTAACATAGAGAGTTTATGTCATCTCTTGAGAGTAAGACCTTGTACATTGGCATCAATTTTATCGTTCTGTGGTTCATGTTTTTGGGTTCCTCTCTTGTTATTGTTTATTCGTTATGCCTCCATGCTCATCTCCCATTTTTATTATCTTTTCATATTAACCTTTAAAAAAAGATTATCTTTACACGGAACATGTACATTATCTATACAATTCACAGATTAAATTCTTTTAAGTAATTCACCCGATAATTTCCAAAAATTCCCACTTAAATCCGTTTGTATTCTATCATTTCTGAAATCATCTAATCTAATCTTATTCTTTTTTTTTTTTACTCTATTGCGGCTTTGATCAGATTAGATAACTTGTTCCAAAAATATATTATTTTATTGGGAAAAAATCCAATTTGTAAGTAGACTTAGCTTTTGAAAGATGTCTTGACAGTAAACTTCCTGTCCGTAGAAAAATATTACAACAATATTTTACCATAATTGAAATTCCATTAATTATTTTTTGAAAGTTTTAATTAGATCACCTCTCATTTTGGTCCAGTCGGCTGGGGTTGCAGAATACACCGACTACATCACTGCAAAGGGGTAAGACTCATCCGAAGAGTGTCTTGGATATAGCACTAAACAATCTGATGCTGCGACAAAGGTAATGCGGGAGCTCGGGAATGCCCCCAAAGAGTTTGTGCGTCTCTTTCTCCAGGACAGATTCTGGTTGGCGCATATACCTTGTTTGTATGGTCAAACTTCAATTTCTAGCACAGTTCTGAGTGGATCTCCTTCCCCACCCAGTCGTGTCTAATTTGTGATTTCTGTGCTAATTTGCTGCATTCGCTTATTGTGTGAAAGACTGTTTCATCTCTATCACCACACAACTTACGTCTGCTGTTTTGTTGCGTCTTGTCTATTCTTGCTTTGATATGATTATTCCTTATGACTTTGTTTTGTGCTGCTATTAGAAGAGATTCAGTTTTTCTCTTAAGGTTTCCTTTTCTTAGCAACGATCACATTATTATTATTATTATTATTATTTTACTGCTTTGGGTTTTTTTTTCGCACAAGTGTTAGCTGATTGTTTTTCAGTGGGGTTTGAGTTATAGCAAGTCTCCAGGACTCATTTCAGCATTCTGGGTAATCATGATAATGTTATAGTCTGGATGTTCTCTACTTGTCTTCTAATTTCAAAGACTTCCACCTCCTTTAGAATATCTTTGGGGATTCTTCTGAGCACACCAGTTACAATTAATATCACAGTCACCTCCATGTTCGGTACATTTTTTTTTCATTTCTCTAGCAAGTTCTAGGTACTTATCTCTTAACGAAAGCATGGACAGCTATCAATAGGCTGTCGATTATATGGAAATCAGACCTAACCGATAAAATGAAACACAGTTTCTCCCGGGCAGCGGTCACATCGATACTGCTATATGGGTGCACTACATGGTCTCTAACAGTACGGCTGGAGAAGAAGCTAGACGGCAATTACACAAGAATGCTGCGAGCAATCTTGAACAAGTCCTGGCGGCAACACCCCACAAGACACCAACTATACGGCCACCTGCTTCTTATCACGAAAACAATTCAAGTTAGACGAACCAGACATGCAGGACACTGCTGGAGAAGTAAGGCCGAACTCATAAGTGATGTACTCTTGTGGACCCCCACACATGGCCGTGCAAAAGCAGGACGCCCAGCACGAACATACATTCAGCAACTATGTGAGGATACGGGATGTTGTCCAGAAGACCTGCCTGAGGCGATGAACGATAGGGAAAAGTGGCGAGAGAGGGTCAGGGATATCCGTGCTACCAGCGCGAAATGATGATGATGATGATCTCTCTACTTATCTCTCTGTTCACTTTTTTAATTTTACTCAGTGGTTCGCCGAGACGGCAAAGTAAACTGTTCGGTAGGTTCTCTTTTTTTTTTTTTCTTTCTTAACTCTCACAAGTCGTCTGGCCAAGATTAGGTGATCGGTTTGTATACCAATATTCCAGCAAATTGTGTGAGTCTCATTCTCTAAAACGGATTCTTGGTTGTGTACATACCACTTATTCGTATGGTTAAAATTTCGATTTCTTGCATATATCCCAGTAAATTACTTTCCCCACCCAGTCGTGTCTAGTCTTATACCCTTTTTCGCGATAATTTTCTTTATTCGCTTATTATATGTTTGATCATTTTGTCTATATCACCACATAACCTGCATTAGTTATTTTGTTGTGTCTATCCATATTTACCGACCCCTACGGTCGGGCAGGATATGACACAAGGTCAATTTTTTAAGCGGTGTTTAACAGGTTTGAATTCAGAGTTTTCCTTCTCCTAGACAAGTTGCCTAACCAATGCTGAAGAACCTAGTCTACCCTACTATTTACCCATAGCTGGAGGGAGAATAATTTGATTCATACCTTTCCCAGGGGTATTGGTGCTCTGTGAAAGGCAATCAGTCTCGTCCAGGATTTGAACTCGTGTCGCCGTGTCCATTTCCTACGACGATAACTATTACACCACGGGCACCTCCATAGTTGGTTTTGTATATACCACTTATGGTCAAATTTCAGTTTCTTGCATATTTCCCAATACTTTACTTTCCCCACCCAGTCGTGTCTAATCTTATACCATTTTTTGCGATAATTTACTGCATTCGCTTATAATATGATTGATCCTTTTGTCTATATCACCACATAACCTGCATTAATTATTTTTTGGTGTCTATCAATTTTCGCTTTAAAGTAGTTTGTTCTTATGACATTGTCTCATGTTGCTATTAGAAAAGATTGAGTTTCTCTCTTAAGGCTTCCCTATTCTAGTCTTGTCTAAGTCTTCCTGTGCGAGATTTTGCTTGTTTGTTGCATGAAATATCCATAGAATTGCTTTTTCCCATTTTAGTTTTCTGGTTATTGTTCAGTTGATGCTTTTGTTGTTCGCGTTGTTTCTGGTCGCTCTAATCACTCCTCCTTTTCTCTTTTTTATGTAGTCTTCGAGTCGTTTTATCGATGTAGCGACGATATCTTCAATGCTGGCGAGTCCTCTTTCTCCTTCTTTCCTTGACACATATAGTCTGTCTATGTCATCTCTCAGATGTATGACCTAATACACCGTCTTTAGTTTTCTTGTTCTCTGGTTTATTTGTTTAAGTTCTTCTTTCGTCGACTTTAAGAAATGTCCCGAGTATCTAACAAGGTGATTATCTCTTTGCTGAGATTTTTCTATGTCGTTTGGTTTCGAGTAGCTTTCACGTTCTCCTGATGTACTTTTTAAAGATTTTTTTCTTTTGTCCGCTTCCAATATTCCCAAATATCTGTAGGTTTCCTTTTCTACGTGCCTTCTGATTTTTTACTTAATGTGGTAATTCTAGTCATGCTACCATTTGCTTTTTTCCGCTTTTCATTATTAACTTGGCACATTTTTCGAAGCCAAATTCTATCCCTAAATCGGCACTGTATATCCTCACAGTGGAATTCGGGTTTCCAATTCTTTTTTTATTTCTGGCAAACAGTTTGATGTCGTCCATGTTCATTTGGTGGTTGACTTTTTTCTTGTTATTTATGAAGTTTGTATCCGCCAGTCCATTTCCTGAGCATGTGATTGAGGAGCAACATCTCTATAACAAATAATAAAGGTGATAACTCATCTCCCTGGAAGATTTTTTTCTCTGGATTTTCACCACAGCAAAGATTTTTCCTCCTTCTTACAGTTCCACTCTCCAGTTTTTCATGGTTTTCTATTATTGTTTATATTATTGTTATTATTATCATTATTTTACTATATCTGAGATTTTACACGCAGCGTAG